>CM065388.1:29270000-29570000 GCA_033060915.1 Euryodendron excelsum | reverse complement strand
AATACAAGCACAAGCGGTTGCATTTAATTTAGTCGAACGTCCTTCCTAAGATATAATAATTCCTAACGTAGCAATCATTAAATCTTAGTTGCTTCACAAATCAGAGGAATCAAACAATTACGGATTTGATATCTAATCCACTAGTAAATTACAACGAATAATAAACTAGTGTGCCTCCTAGCGATTAAACAAGACAATCATGAGAATAGGCACATAAGAACATTTGATATTCAAAGCATAAATCGAATAATGAAAACAAATTAGATCTCACAGTTTATTATTAATTCCGAGGCTTCTGTTTCCTTCAACCAAGATTTAGAGTTTAGCCATGCAGGGCCATGAAAGCAACTGAAATAATAACCTAGAATAATCTGAAAAACGTCAACAACCCTAAAAACAAAACAATCCTAGCTTTTATAAGCTTCTGCAAATCTATAGCTATGTACAACTGTTCGAACGCATCAGACCACCGTTCTAATGGTGCATCGAATGCACTTCGAATGGGAAAAATGCTCTCTGTATATTTTGAACGCTCTTTGAACCTGAACTTGACATGAATTCGTTTGACGTACCATTCAAATGCTACTTCTACCGTTCGAATGCCTCTTGGGACCATTCCAATGCTCCTTCGAATGCTGCTTGCATTTTAGCTCGAATTCATCTCTTTTAAGCTAGGACTCTCTTCCTTGGCATTCCATAGCAACTTAAATCAAAATATAAGAATAATAAGTGTCCTTAGGCACCAACTAAGTATAAGAGATTAAACATTAAGGGAGAAAATATTACATTTGCATTCTCATCATTAGGCCAAATTTTGGCTTGGCGCCACTTAGGAAAGTTTTAAGGTTGGTAAGCAACGTATCATCAGAAGATTTGGGCACATGTACTAGTGACTCCCATGCAATTTTTAGCCCGGCTTCACTATGAGTGACTGCGGAAGGTCCAGGAATGATTTAAAGGGCCAAGAATGGCCAGGAGGGCTGGAAAGGGATAGGAACCTTTAGAATGGTGTCTTGGGAGTAGTAGACTTAAAGAATAATGTCAAGATGTGTTGGAGGGGTTGATCGGGCCATTAGTAGCAAAACGGTCAATCGGGCCAAAAAGCTATCCGAATGGACTCGGAATATCCCAGAAGAAGACTCGAGACTTACCAACATTAGCTAGAATGTTTCAAGAGGTTACCGGTTTGATACCTAGAGTTGGTGTGGTTGGAAGAGGCAATTGACTTGCCAGGGGCAAAATGATCATTTTACACCAAGTTTGTCAGAACTGACTCAGAATGACCTAGAAATGTATCGGAAGGCAGGGGATACTATCAGAAATATCCTTGAGAGGTTACCTGTTTGATACCCAGAGCTGGTGTGGTTCCTGGGGCACACAGATGCTTAGGGGCAAAATGGTCATTTTGACCGGAGGGTCTCGGAATTGGCCCAAAACCGACTAAAAGGCACCTAATCATGTCGGATTGTCTTTAGGATAATCTTGGTAAGGTGGACTTACCATTCTAAGGATTTAGGTACTCTCTCAAGAAACGTGTTAGAAATGGCCCTAGGGGCAGTTTGGTCATTTTTCGCCAGAGTGGGCTAATAGGGATTGGTGTTGACCTGAGTTTTGAGTGTTTTTTTTCACTTTCACGGTGGTCCCGTGACATGGGGGTTTGTTGGCAATTTCCTATATCGACTTGTTTACGAGTGTTTCTGCCACTCTAACGGTTGCGATGTTTATGAGTGTTTCTGCTATTCTAACGGTTCACGATCATTCCAAAGACTGCTTGATCTTGGGAAGCTGCTGGGTGGATTTAGTGCCTGAGGAATCATCTTTCTCAAAAGGCATGTCATAATAGACATTCTTCATTGGCGGGCTAGCGGGCGCCAAAAATGGACCGTTCTACCATCTCGGGGACTTGGGGTCTCATCCTAATCGACCAGTTTGAAGGGAATTACCGCTCTGAAGATTTTTCTCGAAAAATGTGCCAAACATAATGGACTTACTGCCTGAGGAATCAACTTTTATGAAAGGCATGCCAGATTTAATTAGAATTAGAATTGATCTTGAAATTGGATTTGAGATTAAAATGGGGACTTACCGTATTCGAAAAGACATGCTCACTAGAATTTGACCGGATAATGCCCCAAGGGCATTTTGGTCATTTTGCCTCTATTTGGGCCCAATGGGCTAGTGAAGCGATCGATTGACGGGATTATATCTCGAAAACTGGTTTGAACTGGAATATGTCCATATTGACTTGAATACAAGTTTGGGCGGACTGGAGACTGCTGAGTGGGCAAAAATGGGGTGCTTACATACCTTAGACAATTTGAAAACATGATCAAGTAATTTATCATTTTCAAAGCCTGGTGGTTGCTTAACATAGACCAGTCAAATCATTCAAATTATAGAAAAAATCATTCAAATTAAAAACATATATGTTATCTTGTCTTACACCAGTCAAAGTAGTAAAGCCATCAAGAGTATTAATTACAGAACATTTTGAAGATTTAAAAACTACCTTGAAACCTTTATCACATAGCTGATTGATGCTAAGTAAGTTATGTTTAAGACCTTTAACTAGAAGGACATTTTTAATTACGGTTGAAGAATTCTTACCAATGTTGCCAATTCCAATGATCTTACCCTTGCTGTTGTCACCAAAGATCACCATTCGTCCATCTTTGATCTTCTCTTTTAAAGACTTACTTTTAGAAACTAAGGTTTTATTTTCTTTGGTCAAGATAGAAATCATCTTCTTTAGAAAACAATTTTTAACTCCTAATTTTTTAAATTCATCCATCAATTCATGAAAAGCATCTTGAAGTTCATCTAAAGTAAAGTTTGAAGTAAGTACCTCACTTTCATATTCTTCCTGAGCCATTTGGTAGAGGTTAGAATTTCTTGAATGTTATATTAATCCTTTAAGCTGGACTCTTCACTTCCACTCAGAGTTGATACCATGGTTGCTGCTTCCTTGTTTCTTTTTCTTCTTTTCTTGAGTTGAGGACATTCAGATTTGATATGTCTAGGTTTCTTGCATTCAAAACAGATTATGATAGAGTCTCCTTTGCTTGAATCTCCTTTCGCTTCAAACTTTTTGCCTTTCCTCCACTTCTTTCTCGTGAACCACTTAAATTTTCTAGTGATGAGAGCTAGATCCTCATCTTTTTCTTCATCACTGTCTAGTTCATTTGAGGTAATTTTGAAGGTAATTTTTCTTCTTTTCTCTCATCATCATCTTGTGTATTTTGCCTTTGAGTTAGTTCATTGGTCATAAATGACCCTAGTAGTTCTTCAAGAGGCAGGGTGTTTAGATTCTTGGCCTCCTTTATTGTTGTCACCTTAGCTTTCCAACTTCTAGGCAAGGATCTGAGTATGTTTTTGACTTGTTCATTGTTACAATAAATCTTTTCACGGGATTTTAATCCATTTATAATGTCAGTGAATCTGGTAAACATTTCAGTAATAGATTCCTCAGGCTTCATCTTAAACATTTCATAGTTATGCACAAGGAGATTGATTTTAGATTCTTTTACCTGGTTTGGGCCTTCATGAGTGACTTTTAACCTATCCCAAATTTCTTTAGCCGTATCACAAGTTGATATTCTATTAAATTCAATAGGATTGAGTGCACAATACAACACATTCATAGCCTTAGCATTAGCTTGCATAATTCTAAAATCATCAGCATCCCATTCATTCTCACGTTTGACCACCTCAACAGATTCAATCCTATTAGTAGGAATTCTAGGTCCATTTATAATAATTCTCCACAGTTCATAATCCACAAATTGAACATAAATTTTCATTATATTTTTTCAATAATTATAGTTCATGCTATTAAACAATGGAGGTCTGTTAGTGGACTAACCTTCTGCTAGAGAGGTTCCAGTTATATTGGCCATGGATCTTACTGAAAGATGTAAAGCCTATATATGTGAGCATCAGGCTTTGATACCAATTGTTAGCTCAAGCAATGTCCTAAGAGGGTGGGTGAATTGGAATTTATAAAAATTAATCTGAAACCTAAAAATAATCAAATCTAAGTTCTTGCTTAGAAGATATAAGCAAAACAATTAATGCAAATAGAACTAAAGATTGTTGGCAAGCATGGATAGCACTCACAGAAATGCAGCAGTTAATATATCCACACTTGGCACACACATATTCAGTAATGAGTAGAGAACAAGAAATTTGCAAAGGTTCGACCCAATCTTTGCCTAGGTCCTCTCTTTCTCGATCCCCTCGAAGGTATTCCATTATGTAATCTCTTCCTTACATAGCTGTTGATTTTTCTTCAAGTGGCCAACTCACTATTATATTCAAGGATTCACACACAAAATCCTTTCCACCGAGAAGCTTCAATCTGAGCTCTTGATTTTTACAAGTATGTTGCCCAATCCACACTCAAGTTCTTCAAGGTTTACAATAACTTTTTCGAAAGAATTGAGGTTACAAAGTAATGATTCTCACTCTTAGAAGTGAAGATAATAAATATTATAGCTTAGTGGTTTTTCTCGATTAGTGGCAGTTGCAGCTCAGCGAAGAAGATTTAGGGCTTTTGGATTTTTGCACTTTAAGATCCTTGTCACATACCCATAAAGTCCTATCATATTTTGCAAGTTTTCAGGGGTGAAACTATTGTAAGCACCCCATTTTTGCCCGCTCGGCAATCTCCGATCTGACCGAACTCACATTCAAAAAAACACAAATACATTTAAGTCAAAACCAATTTTTTAAACTCAATCCAGTCAATCAGACGCTTTGTGGGCTCACTGGGCTCAATAGAGGCCAAATGACCAAATACCCTTAGAGCATTGCTCGGTCCAGTTCCAGTAGGTACGTCTTCCTAAAGACAGTAAGTCCCTATTTCAATCTCAATTCTAATTTCAAATCCAATTCTAATCTAAATCAAATCCAGAGCACCTTTTGAGAAAGTTGATCCTTGAAGCAATAAGTCCATCCAGTTCGACACGTTCTTTGAGAAAGCTCCTTGGAACAGTAAGTCCTTTCAAACCCGTTGACCGGGTTGGAACCTAAGTCCTCGAGATGGTAGAACGGTTCATCTCGGGCACCTACTAGCTCGCCAATATAGAATGTCTGTTATTCGACACGTCTTTCGAGAAAGTTAATTCCTCATACTATAAGTCCATCTAGCAACTTCCTGAGATCAAGCAGTCTTCGGAATGAACGCACATCGTCAGAGTGGTGGAAATACTCGCAAACATCGCAACTGTCAGAGTTGCAAAAACACTTATAAATAGGTCGACATTGGAAATTGCTAACAAACCCCCTATGTCACGGGACCGAATTTGCCTCTTGGCCGTGACACGTTTACCAAAGGACGGGATACCTTTGGAAACCAACTAGTCGCACATTGTCAGAGTGGCAGAAACACTCAAAACATGGGTTAACACTAGTGCCTGCTAGCCGACTCCAGTGAAAAATGACCAAATTGCCCCTTGGGCCTTTCCGGCATGCTTCTCAAGAAAGTACCTAAGTCTTCAAAGCAGTAAGTCCATTGGCTTTGTGTATCAAACCGGTAACCATCCAGAACACTCTTAAGGGTGTTTCCAATCTTCAAGCCTTCTCACTGGTCATTCTGAGCCCATTCTGGTGCGTTCCCAATTCAATTGACCAATTTGCCCTTAATGACTCGGTCGACCATTTCAACAATCCCGACATTATTTTTCAAGTCTGTTACCCCTAGGACACTATTTCAAGGGTTTCCACCCATTTCCGATCTTTCGAATCATTCTCGGCCTCCCAGAACATTCCCGGACCTTCCAGAGTCACTTATAGTGGAGCTAAGCCAAAAAATTGCATGGTAGTCTCTAGTACAAGCGCCCAAATCTTTTGCCTTGCATATCAAGAGTCAAAAGATACGTTTCTTACCGTCCTAAAACTTTCCTAAGTGGCTGTTGTCACTAGTAGTCGTGCCAAGCCAAAGATTAGCTTGGTGCTACTGCAACAGGCACTAGGCTATTCTTGTGTCTATAAATATAGACCCTCTCCCTACGTGAAAATGGGGTACAATCTCAGTCCAGAAATGTTGCCTCTCTGATAACAAAGTTCAAATCCTCTCCAAAACCTTAGTTTTATCTTTTCTCTTCAAGCCCTTGCCTCTATGCGCTTTAACCCTAACTTATACACACTCCATACTTAAGTGTTGCAAGTTCGAAGCTCTTGAAGCCCAAGTAAAGCTAGCAAAACAAGAAGAAGACAAGGTAGACTTTCTCTTTATATTTATGTACTACCCTCTCTCTCTTCTTCCTCCTAACCCACTTGGGTTTTCTTCTATTTTAATCCCTCATCGTCTACCTCCCTTTCTTGCATACTTGAAACAAAGGACTCCCTGATTCATGCATATGAAGGATTGTTGAAAGTCACCGTGTCGGGGCTTTCTTCTAGTTCAACCTTAGACCGTATGGATTTTGCCCCCTTGATTATGTGATAAAGCCTAACCTTGTATGTTCATGACCATTCTTGCATCATGTATATCATCTTCATTCATGTATTCAAATTTGTTTTCAAATTTGCAACAAAATACTCTTTAAAAAACTTGTATTCAAAATCTCTTTATCAAACTTGTTTTTTAAAATTACAATCTTAGAGTGATTCTAGTCATTCTATGGTTAGAATCGTTTTAGGAAAGTATTATATTTATTGTGACCATTAAGGTCCATATTTTGGGTGTAAACCATAAATTGTTTTTCATCAAAATCACAATCTTGAGATGATTCCAATCATTCCATGGTTAGGGTTGTTTTAGAAAAGTGTGATATTCAATGTGATCATATTGGTCTATATTTCAAACCCATGTTGTTTTCAAAATCACAACCCTAGAATGGTTCTAATCTTTTCATGATTAGAAACGTTTTAGGAAAGTGAGACATTCAAAAGATTTCAAAAGTCCATACTCAAACCCCTTTCCAAATTGCTTTTCAATATTCTTTCTAGAAGCTCTCTTCAAAAATTCACTTTCTAAAAACTCTTTTCAAGCTTCCTTCCTAGAAACTTCTTTTCAAAAGATCCACTTTCCAAAAACTCTTTTCCTTAGAATCCAAGTCAAGCTCTAGATTCCATGTTAGGAAATCCTAGTTCTCTTTCCTAAAACATGTCTTCTTGTTTTGCCTAAAATCATAGGTTTCCAAAACTATCTTCTACATCAAATCCTAGCTTTCCAAAATCTCTTTTTCTATACCAAATTATAGATTTTCAAGATCCTAGATTTTCAAAACTTAACATTTCTAATTTCACGTCAAATTCAATCTTTCAATTTAGGAAACTAGATCAAATCTTCCCGTTTAGGAAAATAGATCAAATCCCCCAATTTTAGAAACCAAATCAAATCATCAATTTTTTAAACTAAAATCTAATCTTCTACTTTAGAAAATAGAAATCAAATATTTCTTAATTCAAACATTTTCTAATTCTAACCTTTCCTAATTTTCAATCTTTCCAAATTCTAAAACTTTCTAAATTCTACATCTTTTCAATGTTGAAATCTTTCTAAATTCAAAACATTCATAATTTGAAAACTTTTCTAAAATGGAGCTTTCCTAATTTGATACTTTCTTAAAATGGAACTTTCCTATTTTGAAACTTTCCTAATTCAAGATTTCTAAATCCAATATTTTCTAAACCTTAGCTTTCTAAATTCTTTCAAATGTAATAAAATATTTCTAAATCAAACCAAATCTCTTTCCAAATCTTTTTTAAGTTCAACTTTCTTAATTCTAAGTTTTCCAAAACTGAAACCTTCGTTGATCAAATCTTTCAAGTCTAAGTCAAACCTTTCTAATCCAAGTCCATGTTTCAACCCTAGGTTACCTAAACCCTAGGAAGCCAAACCCTAGTTTGACCCTAACCCTAAAGTTAGGAAGCTTCAACTCCTCTCTAAAACTCGTTGCTAAAACTAAGATGGTTTTCCAAACTCAGCTCATTCTTTTCCAAATCAAGTCCAAATTCTCTTTCAAAGTTTCGACCCTTTTCTAAGTTCAATTCTAAGTCTAAGTTCAATTTCAAATCAAATTCAAATCTTCTATTCTAAGTTCAAATCAAACTCTTTTTCAAATAAAATTTTTCAAAAACTTCAAAGTGTTTATTTTCAATCGGACTCTTGTTTGAGCTACGACTGACTTGATTCTCAAAAAGGGATACGTAGGCAACCCTCATGGGTACGGTCACAACCTTTTTAAAAATTTCAATTTTACAACTTTTTTCAAATTTTCAATTTCACAACCTTTTTCAAATTTTCAATTTCACAAACTTTTTCAAATTTTCAATTCCACAACTTTTTTCAAATATCCAATTCCACAATCTATTTCAAGTTTCTAATTTCTAAAACTTTCTTTCAAACTTCAAATATTCGTTTGAAAACTATTTTCAAAATCAAATCCTTCTTTTCAAATCTATTTTCAAAAAGAAAATATTTTTTTTGCACTTGCATATCATGCATCATATAATTCTTTTTAAAGTGGATTATATTGGACATTTATTAGTCAAAGATTCTAATTGAGTGAACCTAGGGTGAATAGATATGTAGGTACTCTAAAGACGGGGTAGGGTGATGATACTAGGATATTTTCCCTATACGTAACCAACCTCCAAACTTAGATCATTGTTTCAAGAACAAAAACAGAGTTATTTTCAAAAAGGGTTTAAATCTTTCCAAAGGTTACCAAGTAACCTATTTTCTTAAAAACCCTCTCTTGAGGAAGTTTCCAAAATCTTTTCAAAAATCCTAAGCTCAATATTTCGGATTGCACTTAGTTTGAGGTGACCTAACTCACCTTAATCAAGTTAGGTGGCAAATCTAAACCTTTTCCAAAAACCCTTAATCAAATCAATTTTCAATTCAAACCTAGTCTTACTCGTCCTTTTAGGAGGATGATTTTTGACGAGAGAGCACTGTGTTTTTCTCACTTGTTTTTTCTCGAGTACAAAAAATCAGGACGTGACAACTATCTACTACATGGGCCTTTGTAAGAACTTTAAGCAAGGTGTCACAATGAGTTTCAGATGTGAAAAGTAGTCCCAACATGGAGATGTGTGGGAGGGGGTCTTCTCGAGCTGTTCCATTACATCGTAGTCGTTCTTCTTTAGTGCTTTGGCAAACTAAAAAATCTCATACTTTTTCAGCGGTTTTGAACATTCCCCCTATTTGTCTTTCCCTTTCCTTCTCCTTTTTACTTCCTCTAAGGTGTAGCATCGGCTAGACCTAGTCATTCCCCCTATTTCGGTAATGGATTCTTTCGTGGTTTGGTTAGTGAAAGGCAATTGGGATAGCGGTGGTAGGGTCATCTTTCCTGGTATTGGCAGGGAGAATGGTTTAAGGTTTTCCATTTTGGAAAAGATAGGTAGGGTGACAGGTGATGGAGGAATGCTTGGTGGTGCATAAGCATATATAGGAGGCGTGGATCTCATGTCCTGTCGAGGACCCGTATGTGGGATGAACCCAGCCATTACGACCACGGGTTCTAGGGGTTCTGGTTCTTGGTAAGGAGTGAGAATGACACCGAAGTATGGGAAGTGGGGTAGGGCTTTAGTGGTTAAAATTAGACTAGTTTCCTTAGACTGGATAATCAAGAAAGTTTTCAATGATTCGTTTGGTTTTGTTGAGGTCTTAGGAAGGTTTGTCCCTTGAATTTTAACTGGGAGGGTGGTCTCTTTGGTGATAAGGATTTCTTGAAGACCCCTTAGTGACGGTTCCAGAACCAGCCAAGCTTTGTTAAGGCTTTACCCTTTTCTCTTATCTTGGACTATTCTTAGTAATTTGTCTGCCATAGTTTTTAGAATTACGGAGATATCGCCCAACTTCCTCTCCACCTTTCTTGGGTCGATGGTCTTGTCAGTCGGTGGGAGAGCCACCGTTTCCATGGGATACATTGTTTCTTGCATTGGCCTTTTTCCTTGTTTTATGGTGAGAATCCTTGCCATGTCTTCCATGCTGCTTTGTGATTTATAGCTTCTCTGGAATGTCCTTTTTCTACAGTTCAGACCTTTGGAAAAGTAGAGAGACAGACAATACATAATTTTCATATTAATGTTTGACTTGGGAAATCTTTATGCAATGCATGACTTAGGGATGCCCCTGCCTATCGAGGGGGACTAATCATGATGTTTGGCTTAGGCTTTGTTGATAGGGCCTTGCCCCTGTTATGCAATACCATACCTGTGCCTATAGTCATTCATTTGTACACTTATTCATTCAACAAAAATAATAATTTATTGAGATGAATTTGCTTTGTACATGAAATTTTCAAAAGTACATTGAAAAGGGAAGAGGAAACATTTTCCTTCAGACTTTCACCTATTCTATTTTTACATTTAGAATCCTAAACTACTCTTGACTCTTTATATTCTCCTTTTTTGATGGAAGTCGGTGAGAAACCTTGATTTTGGATTACCCCTTGTCTTCTTGGCAGCCCTATCTCGGTGAGTGAAGAGGGATTAGGGCCCCTTTTTATAAGATGACTTTGATGCATGCCATGAATCCTTAGGGTCACTTGGTACCCTTAGGAGTTTTGGTTGGCTGGATTTGAGAGAGAAGGTTTTTGGACCATTCTCTAGGGGTTAATCTGATGCATGGAGATGCAATGACTTAAGTTGCTTTGGGAACTCTTGTCTTGAAATGAATATGAATGCATTAGTAGTTATGATACGAGAAGGTGCATAAATAACATAATGACAAGAAACAAGCACAATAACGGCTTGAAATGAACATAACGTAAGAGAAAGTAAAATGGTCGCCCTTTCCTCCTTAGTTTTGAAATTGACGCTGTGTGTCTTAAATCCGGAAGAGGTTTGGCTATGCATAGAGTGCTACATGAGCATGAGGTTAGGGATTTACTAATGCTTCCTAAAAAGCTCAGTTCCCAAACCTTCAAACCTCCAGTGTCCACCCCCGAAAGGTTGAGCTCCATATTTGGTTAGTGGTTCGAGTGGGGGAACTATCAAGAGACCATAGGCTGAGAAACTAACACAGCATCCGCGCATAATTAATATACTGTTCCCCCTTCTATCTAGAAGGGTAGTAACCAGGTAATTATGCAAAAATGCAAATGCAAGTGAGCACACCAAGTGGGTCTAGAATTTTTAAAAAAGGAGAAAATGACATAACAACACACATCCCATCCTGTTCATTCATCATATACATGGTAGTTAATTATGACAAAAAATGAAATGTGAACAAAGGTCCACCTACAAAAGAAAATGTAAGGAGTTAGTAATTTTTTGAAAAACTCAATGAAAGATAAAATGGATGAATCAATGCAAGAACATGAATATGGAAAGCAATGCAAGAGCATGCAAATGGATGCAAGTGATGACATTTATTTGAACAAACATGTTTCTGGAAAATCATGTTTTGAAAAATTATTATTTTTTTTTCGAAAATCATGTTTTGAAAAATTTTGAAAAGTGGATAAAACTAGACAAAGTAACTGGAGATTCTAGGTGAGGGAAGGGTGAAGAGACATGATAATGGCCTCACCCTCTAAGTGCACCTAGTGGTCGCTAGCTGTCGCGCCCTGATTTTTGGACACCAAATCCCTCTTGGTTCAGGAAAATGCACAGTGCTCTCTTGTTAGAACTCATCCTCCTAGAAGAATGAGTACGGCTAGGTTTGAACTTGAAAGCTTGATTTGAATAAGCTTGGAGTCGCCACCTAACATTGTTAAAGATGTGTTATGTCATCTAAAACTAATAATAATCCAAAGACTAAACTTAGGTTTTCGAAAAGGTTTTTAAAAATGTCATTTTTAAGAAGGTTTTTGGAAAAGAGGTTTGAAGAACCTTTTGAAACCCCTTTTGAAAACGTGACTCCAATTTTGGTCTTTGAAATAGAAATCTATGGTCCGGGGGTTAGTTACGTGTAGGGAAGATATCCTAAGATCACGCCTACCCCACCCTTTTGGTACATACATATCTAATCACCCTTAGTTTACTACATGAATAACCAGTTACTAATATCTACTTTAGAATTTTGAAAAATGGGTTTGGTCATCACATTTTGAATAAATGATGCATGATGCATGTTTTTGAAAAGATGTTTAAAAATAGAAAGTTTTGAAGTGATTTGGGATGAAAAATTTGACTTGATGAAAACTTTTGAAAAGGGAACTCGATTTGGAATAAAAATTATGATCGCACCATTTTAGGTTGCCTACATATCTCATTTGGCGAGAATCAGGTCATTTGTAGTTCGGGCAAGTGCTTGATAGAAGAAAGGCACATTGGGGCCTTTGGAATGTTTTGAAGACATATTAAGGTCTTTGGAAAAAGAAAACCTGAGAATTTAGAAAAATGCCTTTGAAATAGGACTTGGGTTTTTTGAAGTGTTTTTGAAATCAGGGTTGAAGATGATTTTAAATGTTTTTTTAAATTAACTCAAGGGAGTTTGGAAATATTTTTGAAACAACTCAAGGGAGTTTTGGAAGTGTTTTTGAAACAACTCGAGGGAGTTTTGGAAATGTTTTGAAGTCTTGTGTTGAACACTTTGGAGGTAGAGTTCGGAATTAAAACACTCTTGTGAACTTGTCTTCGAAATATTTTTGAAAGTGGTGTTTGAATAACTTATTGAAAGGATTGTTTGAAGTTTCATCACCTTTAGGAGGTTAGTCATTGAAGAACTAAACTCCCTTAGGGCTATGAATTTTGAAAACAAATTTGATAAAAAAAAAAAAAAAAGGAGGCTAGAAACTTCCCTTTTAGTTTTTAAAACTTTAGGGTTATAGAACTCTTATTGAATATCTCAGTTATGCTTGACCAATCCTAACCATTGAATGATTAAGATTGCTTCAAGAATGTGATGTTTGAAAACCATTTTTAGAAAGGGCTTTGGAATGCATTTAGGGTTTTGGAATCCTAATATGGACAACCTTGGATGTTATATTTAATGTATCACTTTCCCTTAGAATCCCTAACCATAAAAGAGGTACGGACACCTTAGGGTTATGAGTTTTTGAAATCATTTTGAAAGTAGTTTTTCAAAAATGTTAAGTGTCTAGCTGTTTTAGCTTAGATAATTTTAAGAGAACTTCTTGAAAGCATTTTTTAAGATAAAGTATAGGAATATTTGAAAAGGTTTTGGAGTTGATTTTTGAAATCTCAAGAGAGTAGGATGCTTTTGAAAGTATTTTATCAAAATAGTTTTTGAGTTACAAGATTATTTGAAAAGGGGTCTTTGAGTTGAAGTTTTAAAGCTTACTAATCTAGGTTGGGTTGACCTAGGGATCACTAACTCGGGTAAGGTTGGACTAGGGTTGGACTGACTTAGGGTTAACTAACTCAAGTTAGGTTAACCTAAGATTAAGATGACCTAGGGTTAACTATCTAAGGTTAGGTTAGCCTAGGATTTGGTTAACCTAGGATTAACTATCTAAGGTTAAGTTAACCTAGGGTTAAGGTGACTTAGGGTTAACTAACTTAGGTTAGGTTAACCTACGGTTAAGGTGACATAGGGTTAACTAACTTAGGTTAGATTAACCTAGGGTTGTGATGACATAGGGTTAACTAACTAAGGTTAGGTTAACCTAGGGTTTGGTTGACTTAGGATGAACTAACTTGGGTTAGGTTGACCTAAGATTGGACAACTAGGGTCAAGTTAACCTAGGGTTAGAAGGTGGTTTAGGAGGTGGTTTGAACTAGGGTTTTGACATAGCGGTTTTATAAAAGGTGGTTTATGTATGAAACTTGAAAGTATGTTTTTGAAAACCATTTTATGAACACCACTCAAGTGAGTGTTGAATTCTTATGGTTGGTATGTGGAAACCGCTAAAGAAAGGGTTACCTTAGAACCATTTCAACCACTAACTCAAGAGAGTAAAATTTGTGAAAGTCAATATTGAGAAAATAATTTTGAAGACTTCTTGATTGGGAAATTAAAGGGAATCAACCCTTGAAAATTATTTTTGGTTTTTGGAAAACTACTTTTGAGATTTTGAAAAACCACTCTAATGAATAAAGGGTTCATATGGTTGATTTGAAGGAAATCACTCATAAGAAGACTCCATGGGACCATTCTAACCACAATATTCAAGAGAGCAAAATTTCTAAAAGTCAAGATGAAAATGGTAGTTTTGACAAATCATATATATTTTTTTTTTTTGCAAACTAAAGAGAGTGAAATTTTGAGAATCCTTTTTAAAGGGGTTGTTTTGAAAACCACAAGGTTCAAGAGAGTGGATTCTACAAAATCAATATAGAAGAGAAGATTTTGAAAACTAATTTTATGCCACATGAAATGCAAAGAAATGCAATGACGCAAAATGAAGTCAAAGGGCTTAAAGGGGTTCTCTAGGATATGGAAATTGACCTAGGCCTCAATGAACCAACTTTTAGAGCCATTTTTTAGAAAGCACTTGGATGTGGAATTTGAAAAGATATAGAAATGAAGATAGTGAAAGCTTTTACAAAATGATAATGAACATGAAAATGGGGCCAAGCATGCAAGACATATACATGGTAACCATATGCAAGGGGTTCATGAATTCATATAAGGCTATAGGCCACACCAAATTGCAAGGTGCTCTAAGACCACACCATCTTAAAGTAAGCTAGTGAGAGATCCCCGTACACGGTGGCTCTCACAAGTTTTCCTTTAGGCATGAACTAGGAGCTCACTTGTTTCAAGCATGCAAGAAAGGGGGGCAAAATACGGGTTTAAAATAGAGAATAGCATAAGTAGGTTAAGAGGGAGAAGAGAAGAGTGGGGATGAGAAAACTGTAAAAAAGAATACCATTTTTTGCATTCAAACACTTTCAAACTTTTGTAGATGCTTTGAATTGAGCTTGAATAGCCTTAGAGAGGCTTGAAGGGGCTGGAATAGGATCTTCTATGGCATGGAGAGCTTTGTAGGTGTAGTGTATGGGCAAGAGGGAGGTGGAATCTCACTTAAGTGGTTGGAGGGTGAGAGGTATATGGAAATTCGAGCTTCAAAAGCTATTTTTACAAAGCTTCGTTACTATTTTCAATTTTGGAATATGCAAAGGCGGAGGCCTGTATTTATAGGCTATTTGGAGAGGGCTGCATGCGCCTAGGCAAATTTTGCCCTGGTGCATGAATGCTATGTGGCACACTTTGTATTGACATAATCTTAGGGAGCAAGCAAAGTTTTAATTGATTTGATCAAAATCTGGGTAAATGTAGCATACGCTCCACCATAAAAAATGTTTGCTTAAATTTTGCCTTGATAATTGTGTAATACAGGAATGTTATGCGAAAATCATTCACGTCCATGATGTTCTCCTAATGTTTCTCAAGAACCTAACATTTTTAGATAACCTAAAAAGTATTCGAAAGAGTGAGATATTGTCTTGGAAACTGTTCATGAAAACACAATTTTGTGGATCATCTGTGATACACTCCATGAATGTTCAAAAGTAGTAGTTTTTGGGCCACGCGTTCGGGGCCATTGGGAAGTGATCTGTCTGATCAGACTGTACCGATGGACAGTGCTCTAGAAATGCTTTTAGAAATATCCTAATTTATGCATTTCTCAAGTCGTTTGACGGTGCGTTATAATTAGGGAATTGAAAAGATAACATTGGCGGAGCGTCTGTGAGACACTCCAAGGGTTACTGAAAGTGGCAGTTTTCGAGCCATGCGATCAGGGGCTTTGGGAAGCGATCTATTCAATCGAGCCATATTGATGGAAAAACCTACGGTCAAGATTTTTGGAATTTATTGATTTATGCATTTCTCAAGTTATTTGACAGTGCATTAAAACTAGGGAATCGAGAGAAAAGACAACCTTATTAAAGCATCTATGAAATGCTCTAGGGGACTTTCGTTGAGTTGGAGGTGTTTAGAGTCACGGGGCTCACCTTGGATTGAACAGGGACGTATGATAGGATCTGCTGGTTTGGTACCCAGAGCCGGTATGGTTTTGGGGCACGCTCTGGCCACCAAGGGTAAAACTGTCATTGTGATTGAAATTGGTCAAAAATGGTCAAGATGGATTAGAATGGCATATTAGGTGTGTTGGACTGTTCAGAGATGATCCTGGAAGATGTTTTCACTATTTGATGAGATTTGTATTGTGCTGGGTGCCTAGGGGCAAAATGGTCATTTTGATCGGAGTTGACCGGAATAGAACCGAAATTAGTTAGAATGGCGTATTGAGTACGCCTAACCACCTAGGAACATTTTGGAAAGGTGCACTTACAGCCTTGAGAAATTTTGAACTTTCTTAAAGTCGTGCCTGGAGGCTCAAGGGGCAGGTTCGATCATTTTTCATCGAGTCGAGCTAGTCGGCGCCAGTGTTGACCTAGCTGTTGGTTCTTGAGACCATCCGGTCTTAGAAAGCTACCTCTGCGGTGTTGGTCCCTGAGACTGCCTGGTTTCAAAGAGCTACTTGTGGGATGGTGTTAGTTCATGAGATCGCTCAATCTTAAAAAGCTACATGTAAGGTGGTGTTGGTCCTCGAGATCACCTGGTCTCGGAGAACTTCCGGATGATGAAAATTCTACATTGGCAAACTAGCAAGCGCCAAAAGTGAACCTTCTGGAATTTGATAAGGTATTGGTCTTGGAGATTGCCCGATCTCGGGAAGCTACCTGGATGGCGTTGGTTCCCGAGACCACCTAGTCTCGTAAAGCTGGCTGGAGTGCCTAAGGGCAATATGGTCTTTTCAGCTTCCATTGGGCCCGAGAAGCAACCAGTTGATTAGATTGGAGTTTGAAAGAGCCGGTTTGGGCTCATATGTGTTGTGATGTTTGAAATTGGATCCGGTCGGGCCGGAGATTGCTGATCGGGCAAAAATGGGGTGCTTATAACCCCCTTGGCATCCTTCGTGTTTTTCCCCATTGTATTAGATTGAAGCACAGTCCTTGGGATGGGAGGTTCAGAGTCCTTGGAAAAAACCATGGATGATGATGAGGCTACAGCATCATCCTTGATAGCTATGGCTTGGATGAGCTTAAACATCTCATCGATCTTAGTTGCCATCTTGTTGACTTCCTCTCGTGAAACCAGGGAGGCCTCGTTAGGGTTGGAGGCCATTAATAAAGCTCTCTGTCGGGTAATGATAGGGTCTCTAATTGACTGCGAACTCTTTTTGGAGCAATGGTATCTCTTTGTGGTGTGATATCTGTGAAAGCAAAAGAAAGAAAAAGAAAACAATGACATAAGTCATAAGTTAGTTTTTTATATTTGGAAAGCTTTATGCAATGCATGTCTTAGGGGTGTCCCTTCTTTGAGAGGGAGACTACACATAATATATTTGGCTCACTTTCTTGGAAACAGGGGGTCTGTCCCCGTATGCATATATCTTACCATCGAGTGGAAACATACATACATTCATTCATTCATTCATTCATGAAAAATAAAGAGGTACATTAAATTTTTTAGTTTAAATATAACAGAATCTAAATACATTTTAATTGGGGAAAGGGGGACATTTTCCTTTGGACTTCCACTTATCTACTTTTACATTTGAGATTATAAACTACTCTTAAGTCTTTGAATTCACTTTCCTTGAGTTTAATATTAGGAGGTCATTGAGAGACCTTGCTGTTTGATTACCACTTGTCTTCTTGACAACCCTACCTCCGTGAACATAAAGGGATTGGGGCTCCTCTTTTTGGAATGACTTGAGATGTGTGCCATGTGTCCTTAGGGTTACATGGGAACCCTTAGGACTTTGGTAGGTTTAATGTAAGGGAGAGTGAACTTGGGGTCACTCTCTTTGAGTTGATCATATGCATGAAGATACAGTGACTTGAGTTACTTTGGAACTCTTGTGTTGACATGGAATATTGAATGTATGAACATGTATGCATATAGTAGAAAGAGAGAGAGAGAATGAAATTGTAAAGTAAATATGTATGCATGAGTATTTATACAAGCATTATAATAGTAGGAATTAACAAGAATAAAGGAAAGTAAAGTAGTCACCCTTTCCTCTATGGTTTTGAAATTGACATATGTGTCTTAAATTCGATAGAGGTTTAGCTATGCAAGGTTTTTACATGAATATGAGGTTGAGGGTTTACTAATACTTTCTAAGAAGGCTCGGTTCCCAGATCTTCAAATCTAGGGCCACTCCCTAAAGTAGTGCCATTATAGGTTGAAAATGGAGGAAAGGGCCCAATAACTTTCATCCATCTTATTTATTCATGACATACATGGTAGTTAATATGACATAAAATAAAAATGTGAACAAAGGTCCACCTAAAAAAATAACGATGCAAAAGGTTAGTACTTAAATGAAAAACTTAATGCAAGATTGAATAATTGAGTATGAATAGAATACAAGTGATGGTATGTTTTTTAAAATAGCTTTGAAAAGGTTGATTTTGAAAGTTTGAAGTGGATAGAGTTGGACTAGTTAATTGAAGACTCTAAATATGTGAAGGGTGAAGAGACATGATAATGGCCTAACTCACTAAGTGTCCCCAGAGGAGTCGCCAGCTGTTACACCTCAATTTTTCTCACTCGAGAAAACACAAGTGAGAAAAACACGGTACTCTCTCATTAGAACTCATCCTCCTAGAAGAACGAGTGCAACTAGGTTTAAACTATAAATTGATTTGATTAAGGGTTTTTGGAAAATGTTTTGGAGTCACCACCTAATTTTGTTAAGGTAAGTTAGGTCACCTAAAACTAAGTGCAATTTGAAAATTAAACTTAGGGTTTTTGAAAAGATTTTGAAAAATTTCTCAAGAGAGGGTTTTTTTTTTTTTTAGAAAAAAGGTTGTTTGACAATCTTTGAAAAGATTTAAGCCATTTTTTTTAAAAAAAAAAACTCCATTTTGGTCTTTGAAAACAGTGATTCTAGATTCGAAGATTGGTTACGTATAGGGAATATGCACTAGGCTATCACCCTATCCTGCTATTGTGGTACCTACATGTCTATTCACTCTTGGTTCACTCAATTAGAATATTTGATTATTCAATGTCCAATACTATCCACTTTGAAAGAGAATTTTAGAAAGAAGTTTGACATGATGCATGACATGCAAGTGTAAGAAAAGATTTGATTTTTAAAATAGATTTGAAAAGAGGATTCAAAGCTTGAAAAAAAATTATTGAATTGGAAATTTGAAGAAGATTGTAAAGTTGAAAACTTAAAAAAGGTTATGGAATTGAAACTTGAAAAAGATTGTGACCGCACCCATGAGGGTTGCCTACGTATCCCTTGATCGAGAATCAGGTTAGTCGTAGTTCGGACTAATTGTCCAATTGAAAATAGACACTATGAGATTTTAAAAAGTTTAGCTTGAAAATGTTTGATTTGAACTTTGGATAGAAGATTTGAATTTGAACTTTGATTTGAAATTGATTTTGATTTGAAAAAGGTCAAACTTTGAAGGAGGACTTGGATTTGATTTGGGAAAGATCGAATTGAACCTTGAAAACATCTTGACTTAGATTGAAGTTTGAAAATCATCTTGATTTAGAAAAGAGTCTTCGAAAAGTCTTTGAAAAGATTTGAAGCTTCCAAACTTTAGGGTTAGGGTTGAACTAGGGCTTAGACCTCCTAGGGTTTAGGTAACCTAGGACTTAGGTAACCTAGGGTTGAAACATGGACTAGAAATAGAAAGGTTTGATTTAAACTAGAAAAGTTTGATTTTAGGAAGTGTTGATTTTAGAAAACTTAGAATTAGGAAAGATGGGATTTAGAAAAGATTGGAAATGATTTGATTTGATTTAGAAACACTTGACTTGGAATGGTCAGAAAAGATTTGATTTGAAAGAATTTAGAAAGTTGGGGTTTAGAAAATATTGGATTTTGGAAAGTTTTGAATTATGAAAGTTTCAAAATATGAAAGTTTTATTTTAGGGAAGTGCCAAATTAAGAAAGTATCATTTTAGGAAAGTTTTCAAATTAGGAAAGAGTTGATTTGAAAAGGTTTGAATCTTGGAAATAAGATTTAGAAATTTAAAATTAGGAAAGTTTTGGAATTTGGAAAGATTTGATAAGTTGAATTTGGAAAGTTGAGATTTAGGAAGACTTAGAAGTTTTGAAATTAAGAAAGATTTGAAAGCTTCAAATTTAGGAAAAGTTTGAAGTTTGAAATTAGGAAAGGTTTGAAAGTTTGAAATTAGGAAAGATTTAATAGTTTGAAATTAGGAAAGATTTTATCTCTATTTCCTACAATAAAAGATTGAATTTTATTTGCAAAAATAAATTATTTGATTTTGTTTTCACAATTGGAGGATTTGATTTGCTTTCCTAAATCGGAAGAATTGATTTGACATGGAGTTGGAAAGGTTGAGTCTTGAATTTGAAAATCTATGATTTGGTGTAAAAAAAGAGGTTTTGAAAATCTATGATTTGAAGAAAATAAGAAGTCATGATTTTAAGAAAGGAACTATAGTTTCCTAATCATAGATTCTAGGACTTGACTTGGACTCTAAGACAAAGAGTTTTTAGAAAGTAGATCATTGAAAAGAGTTTATAGGAAGTAGTTTTGCTAAATAATTTGGAAAGAGGTTCGAATATGGACTTTTACAAGTCTATTGAATATCTCAATTTCTTAAAATGATTCTAACCATGAAAAGATTAGAACCATTCTAGGGTTAAGATTTTGAAACAAAATAAAGTTTGAAATATGAATCGTAATGACCACATCGAATATCACACTTTCCTAAAACAACCCTAACCATAGAACGGCTAAAATCATCTTAAGATTGTGGTTTTGAATAAAAAAATAATATAGGGTTTACACCCAAGATTTGGACATTGATATTCACATTGAATATAACACTTTCTTAAAATAACTCTGACCATGGAATGACTAAAATCACTAGAGGAGTGTGATTTTGAAAACAAGTTTAAAAGAAAACGATTTTGAATGCAAGTTTTGAAAGAGAACTTTGATGCAAGTTTGAAAATAATTTTAAAAGCAATTTTGAATGGATGTATGAATATGACATGCACAATGCAATAGGGTCGTGAACATATAATGCTAGACTTCACCACATAATCAAAGAGGTTGAACCCACACCATCAAAGGTTGAACTAAAAGAAAGCCCCCAGCACGGTGACCTTCAACAGTCCTTCCAAGGCATGAACTGGGGAGTCCTTTGTTTCAATTATGCAAGAAGAGGAGGTAGAAGATGAGAATTAAAATAGAAGAAAACCTAAGTGGGTTAGGAGGGAGAACAGAGAGGGGGGATTACATAAAAATAAATAGAAAACCAACCTTGTATTCTTCTTGCTTTGATTGCTTGGTTTGCTTTGCTTTACTTGAACCTTGAGAGCTTTGAAGTTGCAGCACTTGAGTCTTCAATGGATGCTTTGGAGGCTTGTGTGTGAGTGTTTGAGGTGTATAGGGGCTAGGAGTTGTGTGTATGGTGGCTACCGTGACACCCTAATCTCATATTTTCATCATTAGTTGAATTGCATCGTAAACGTAGTTGAATTAGTTTATTTAATTTAATTTACATCTATTACATGGTTAATTATAAATTATGTGTGCCACTTGTATCATTTTATTAGTGGTAAGGTAAATGGTGAGTCATTAGTGAGTGGGTATAATAAGTGGGTGTATAAAATACCTAAAGGTGAGTGGGTCTAATAAATGGGTGTATAAAATACCTAAGGGGGGGTGAGATATATGATTGTATCTCTATTGAAGTCAATTGAGAGGAAGGGAGGGTGTCGGTGGAGAGAAAGAGGGAAAGATGACAAGAGGGGACAAGGAGGCAAATGAAGAAAGAAAAGAAAGAAAAAGAAAGAAAAAAAACAAGAATGGTGGGGGGTGAGTGGTCTAGCATGATGGGAGAGAGAAGAGAGGAAAGAGCTACCATTATAGAGAGAGAGAGAGAGATATATAGAGTTATAGAGAGAGAGAGAAGCTTGGAGAGAGAAGGAACAATCGGTAGAAAAGAGGAAGAAGAAGAAAAGAGGGAAAAAAATCTAAGGAAGCTTTCTTGCACTTTGTTTTCCTCATCTAAGGTGAGTATCATGCTTGTTTCATCTTATTTTCTCTAATTATTGCATGTTATATGAGTCATGCCATGGAAGGAGGAGGATGGAGGTGAGATCTTCCATGGTAAAAACTTAGAATCACCCATGGCAGCCATAACAGAGTATTCTCTATGAAAATGCTACTGTTTAGAAACATTTCGACCTAGCTAAAAATTTTATTTGTGGCTGAATTTTTGAACACTGTAAGTTAGAGTTATAAGGATCATTTGCGCTTTGGATTCACTTAAAAATGTTGTAATTTCAAATTATGGTAAAATTTTGAAATGGGACTGTCTCTGCAGATTTTTGATGCCCAGATCTGTAACCTCTGATTTGACAGAGCATTCGACCAAGTTAGAGTAGCCCAAAAATTATGAAATTTTTACAGTATCTAGGATAAAGGTTGATGATAATCTGTACCAAATTTCAGATAATTTAGATGTCGTTTACCTATGTTATTAATTTATCAAAGATATACTATTTACTGCTGAATTCGAGTTTCTGCAGCACTGCCCTGTATATGAAAATATCAAATAAATACTTAGGCATGTTCAAAAAATATACAATTTGGTCTGGATACTCTTTGATATGTCTAGTTGGTATTTTTAAAGTTTTATAATTTTTGGGCATAAGCTCACGAAGTTATGTCCAGATTATGAAGCCTGAGTCAGTTTTGGCAGATTAGAGGACTTGGTGTATTTTGGTATTTTTCAGCTCTAGCTTTACATTGGGAGTGTGATTGAGATTAGCATATGGTAGTTCTAATGTATAATTTCAGTGTTATAACTTGTTTGTATAGACATTATAGCTATGATTATTGGAGTATACATTGAGTTTCCTAAACTAATACAGTTGTGGTGATAGGAGCTAACGGAGAGCAAGATCCTTCAACATCAACCCCGAAGTGATCTTTGACATAGTGTGTGTGCGGTGACAGGTGGGATCATAGGATAATCTTATTCATATAGAAGTGAATATATCTTGCTTGTGTTATTATCTATGTTGGTGTTAATTGTGGGATTGTGAGATTTTGAGATATTCTTATTAATGTTAAATGCATTGTGTATTTTCTATATGTCTAATGGTGGTGAATACATATGAGGTGTTGAAGGTGTTTATATATACGAGGTGAAATTGGTATTATAAGAGAAGTTTTGTGGAGACATTGATGATTATATATATATGGTGGCATTGTATACCATTCATATTGTATGCCTTGTATTGCACTGGAGAGAGTTAACCATGGTGGGTTAACCAAGGCTTAGTCACGGTGGACTAGCCTACGGGTGCCACGGTGGGCATTCCTTGATAACGCGCCATCGATATATTGGGCCAACGTTATCTAAAATTGCGCGCACATATGGGTGATACATGCATTGCATTGAGACATCCATGATATAGATATATATTAATCATTTCTACCTGTATGCATTTGGGTGTTTATTATCATTCTTTATGAATTTGATTATCTATCGTGAGCATGTTGATAATTAGCTCACACCCACACAGACTGTCTTGACAGGTAACTTGGAGATGACGGTTTGGTTCACTGCAGTCTTGGTCCTTGCCGTGGTGGCAATCATGTCGATGTCAGGATGTCGAGTCTCGGGGCTTGGGAGAGCTCCATTGTTTTACTTTCAGTTCATGGTTGTATTTTATATGAGACGTTAGGTTTTGGTGTTATGTTTTAACTTTGTATAATGGTAAAGAATTTTGTGAAAGGATGTTGATTATTTTCCAGTGGTAATGTATTTCTTTTGGAGAGTTTATTATACTTTTCTCATTGTATTATTTTTTGGAGAGTTTATTATACTTTTCTCATTGTATTATTTATCTAGTATATTCTGCTGCGTTCTTTTATTTTCGAGTATGTGTTGAGGTGTCGTTCGCAGGTACGGTGACCTGTGCGATCACGCCTCACCTAATGTTCTAATTAATATCTATTGGGTTAATAGGGGGGAAGCTGTGATTGGTTATCTAGTATATTCTGCTATGGTTCTTTTATTTTCGAGTATGTGTTTTATACATAGAGGTGTACTTTTATGCCATGACGATGAGAGATGTGCAGGCTACTCCTATTTGTATTATGTTTATATACTTGATAAATTCTGTTGTTGTAGCGCGGTTCTAACTTTCATTATTTCTTCGAGTTCGCGCAGGTACGGTGACCTGTGCGATCACGCCTCACCTAATGTGACATAATTAATATCTAATTGGGTTGGGGGTGTGACAGCTTGGTTTCAGAGCTATGGTTTGTATTAGACAGACATGTGTTTTATAGCCTATACTAAAGCTATGGTATAGAGTTGGTGTCTAGAGTGCAGTGAACCGTAGGGTGTTGTCGTTGTTGGTTAGGTCGTTAAGAAATGTGCAGTTTATATATTATATATGTTGTACTTATCCTGATTTGGTGACAGAAAGATTGATTTGAGATCTGGATATCATCAATTGAAAGTAAAAGACAGTGATGTACCAAAAACCGCATTTCGTACTCGATATGGTCATTATGAATTTTTTGTGATGCCATTCGGAGGGACTAATGCACTTGCTATCTTCATGGATTTAATGAACCGGGTATTTTGATCTTTTCTTTATTCTTTTGTGATTGTCTTTATTGATGATATATTGATATATTCTCGTAGTCAAGAAGAGCATGAGAATCATTTGAGACTTGTATTGCAAACTTTGCGGAATAAGCAATTATATGCTAAGTTCAGCAAGTGTGAATTTTGGCTTAATGAGGTAGTGTTTTTAGGGCATGTGATATCTGCTCAGGGCATTAATGTTGATCCACGGAAAATTGAGGCTACTATGAACTGGGAACAACCGAAGAATGTCTCAAAGGTTAGAAGTTTTCTGGGATTAGCAGGTTACTATCGGAGATTTATACAGGGTTTTTCATCAATTGTCGTTCCTTTGACACAATTGACTCGAAAGAACGTGGCATTCATGTGGACAGTTGATTGTGAACGTAGTTTCAAGGAGTTGAAGACCAAGCTGACTTCAACACCGGTATTAACAATTCCTTCTGGAAAGGGAGACTTTGTGGTGTATAGCGATGCTTCACATCAAGGATTGGGGTGTGTTCTAATGCAGCGAGGAAGGGTGGTCGCTTATGCATCAAGACAGTTGAAGACACATGAAAGGAACTATCCTATTCATGACTTGGAGTTGGCAGCTGTAGCATTTGCGTTGAAGATATGGAGGCATTATTTGTATGGGGAACCTTGTGAAATTTATACAGATCACCAAAGCTTGAAGTATCTATTCACTCAACGAGATTTGAATGCACGACAGAGAAGATGGATGGAACTAATTAAAGATTACGAATGTGTGATTCATTACCAATCGGGAAGAGCCAATGTAGTGGCTGATGCCTTGAGTCGGAAGTCTTCAGGTAGACTGGCTTGCATGCGATGTTATCGAGCAGAATTGTATACAGAAGTGACTTCCTTGGGAGTGGATGTAAGCACCCCATTTTTGCCCGCTCGGCAATCTCCGAGCTGACCAAGCTCACGTTCACACATCACATGCATATTTAGACTCTAAGCCTACCTTTTAAACTTGAATTTAGTCCACCAGTCGCTTCTCGGGCCCGTAGGGCCCACTTGAAGCTAAATGACCGTTTTGCCCCTGGTGGGCCGGTCTCCTTTTTCGACCACACTGGCTCTGGGTATCAAACCGGTAACCTTCTGAGAATGATTCTTATAGTACTCTCAACCTTTCCTTATCTTTTCGGATCATTCCGAGTTAGTTCTGGCCAACCCGGTACGAAATGACCGTTTTGCCCCTGGTGGGCCGGTTTTCTTTTCCGACCATACTGGCTCTGGGTATCAAACCGGCAGCCTCTGGGAACATGCTGAATAATGTTTTCGGATCCCAAGTCTTCTTCCGGGACAGTCCGAGTTTGTCCTGGCAGTTTCTCGGTCTGATTGACCGTTTTCCCACTAAAGGCCCAGCCAACCTTTCCGACACATCTTATCCTAACTTTTGAAGTCAAATACCTCCAGGACACTATTTTAAGTGTTCCTACTCCTTTCCGGCCTTCCGATTCCCGGCTCCTTCAAATCATTCCCGGACTTTCCGGAGTCACTCCTAGTGAAGCCAGGCTAAAGATTGCATGGTAGTCATTAGTACAGGCGCCCAAATCTAGTCAAAGATACGTTGCTTGCCGACCTTAAACCTTTCCTAATTGGCTGGCACCACTAGTAGTGGCGCCAAGCCAAAAAATGGCCTGGCGCCACTCCTAGTGGCGCCAGTGTAAAATTTAGCCTAGCGCCATTGCAACAGGCGCCAGTATTGTCCAACATCTATAAATACAGAGCCTCATTCAACGTGAAGAGGGTCTGCAAACTTAACCTAAAAATTATATATTTCGATATACAGAGCTCGAGCACCTCCAAAACCCTAGTTTCCTTAGGTTTCCCAAACCCTAGCCACCCTACACTAAACCCTAGCCTCATATACACTCCAATACATCCCCATACACTCATACACTAGCCTTCAACCATCTTTTGAAGATTTGAAGAGCTGCCATCTAAAGCTTGAAGACAACCCTTGAAGGTTCAAGAAGAAGATCAAGACGAAGACCGAAGATTGAAGACAAGCAAGGCGCGCAAAATAAAGAAGACATACGGTAGGCTTTCTATTTAAATTTTGGCACTTCCCCCCTCTATCTTCTCTCTCCTAACCCACTTGGGTTTTCTCTATTTTAATCCCCCATCTCTTTCCCCCCCTTTCTTTGCATGCTTGAAACAAGGGGATTCTCGGTCCATGTGTAGGATTGGGCTATTGGAGAGTCACCGTGTCGGGGGCTTTCTTCTAGTCTAACCAGAGACCACGTGGGTCCGGCCCCCTTGATTATGTGGTGAAGCCTTAACCTTGTATGTTCACGACCCCAAATTGCATTGTGCATATCATAGTCTTGCATCTTCCAATATTCGTTTTCAAACTCGTTTTCAAAATCTTTTTTAAACTTGTTTTCAAAATTGCATCAAAATCTCATTTTCAAAAACTTGTTTTCAAAACCACAATTCTAGGGTGATTCTAGCCTTTCAATGGCTACGGTTGCTTTAGGAAAGTGTTACATTAAAAGTGACCTTTTTGGTCTACATTTTCAAATCTTATTGTTTTCCAAAACCACTTTCTTAAAGTGGTTCTAGCCCTCTTATGGCTAGAATTGCTTTAGGAAAGTGAGACGTTTTCATACTTTTCAAAAAAAACTCTCTCTTCAAAAATCTCTTCTTAAAAATCTCTTTTTCAACATACTTTCCTAAAACTCTCCTCTTCAAAATTGTTTTAAAAAACTCCCTTTCAAAATCTATTTTCCAAAACTCCCTTTTTCAACTCCTTTCGAAAATCCTCTCCCCAAAATCCACTTTCTAAAAATGTTCCCCAAAAATCTTTTCAAAAACTCTCTTCAACAATCTTCAACCAAAAACCTTCCTAGAAGAACTCTCTCCAAAAATCTTTCCAAAAACTCTCTTTCCAAAATCTTCCTTCTAGAAATTCTCCTCTAGGATTTTCCTTCTAAAATCTACGTTTCTAAAAATACACTTTCCAAAAACTCCTCCCTAGGTTTCCTTTCTAGAAAACCTTCGTTTTCAAAAAACGCACTTTCCAAAAATCCCTCTTTCCAAAAAAAATGCGCTTTCCAAAAACTCTTTTCTTAGAAGCCCAAGTCAAGCCCTAGAACTCGCAATTAGGAAACCCTAATTTTCTTTCCAAAAACATGGTTTTCAAACTTTACCCCAAACCTAGGTTTCCAAAACCCCTTGTTTTCACATCCAAACGATACACGTTTCCAAAACCTCTTTTCTATGTCAAAACTATAATTTTTCAAATCTAGGGTTTCTAGAATCCCCCTTTCCAAATCCTTGCCAAATCCTATCTTCTCTTTAGGAAACCGAATCAAATCTTCCCGTTTAGAAAATTAGACCCAATCCTCCGTTTTTGGAAACAAAATCAAACCTTCCCTTTTAGAAATAAAATCCAACTCTTTCCTAATTTAAATCCTTCCTGAACTTCCACTTTCCTAAATCTTAAGTTTCCAAAACTTGAACATAAAAATCTTTCCTAAGTTTTAAAAACTCAACTTTCAAATATTTCCTAATTCAACCCTTTCCTAATTCTACCCACTTTCCAAATCATAACTTTTCAAGTTCAAGTTTTCAAATCTTTCCTAAACTCAACCTTTCCTAATCCCAAGATTTTCTAAAAAAACTCTAAAACTTCCAAAATCTTTAACTTTCTAAATTTCAAATCTTTCCAAATTCTAAACTTTCCAAAACTTCAAAATCTTTTCAAATCTAAAACTTTTCTAAACTCAAAACTTTCTTAATTTAAGGCTTTCTTAAGTTGAAACTTTCTTAATTCAAACATTTCCTAAATCGAAAACTTTCCTTTTTCAAAACCTTTCCAAATTCAAACTTACCTACTTTCAAAACTTTTCAATTTTCAAAACTTTCCAATTTTCAAAACTTTCCAATTTCCAAACTTTCTTAAATTCCAAACTTTCCTAATTTCAAAACTTTTCAAAAATGAAACTCTCCTATTTCAAAACTTTCCAATTTTCAAAGCTTTCCTAAGTTGAAGGTTTCTTAAATTCCAAGCTTCCTTTTTTTAAAACTTTCCAAAAATGAAACTTTCCTAATTTAAAACATTCCAAAAATGAAGCTTTCCTAATTCGAAACTTTCCTAAATCAGACTTTTCCTAATTCGAACATCTCCTAAAATCTAATCTTTCCAAATTTTCCAAGTCGCGTCAAATATTTCCTAAGTCTCTTTCCTAAGTCTAGATTTCCTAAACCTCCATCTTTCCAAAACAAGTCTAAATCTTTCCAAGCCCTACTTTTCCAAATCAAAATTCAATCTTTTCAATTCCAAAATTCCAAATTCCAATTTTCAATCCTCTATTCAAAGTTCAATCTCTCAATCTTCCAATTCAATCTCTTTCTTCCAATCCATCAATCTCTTTTCAATCGGACTCTTGTCCGAACTACGACTGACCTGATTCTCCCAAAATGATACGTAGGTAACCTTCATAGGTGCGGTCACAATACTTTTCAAACTTTCAATTCCACCCTCATGGGTGCGGTTTCCAAAATCTTTTCAAATCTCAAATTCCAATCTACTTTCAAACTTCCAATTTCAAATTTCTATTTCTAAATTTTTAAAATTTCTAATTTCAATTCCATCTCTTCAAATCTATTTTCAAATCAAATTAATTTCAAATCAATCTCTTTCCGAATCTATTTTTTTCAATTTTCTTTCCTTACACTTGCATATCATGCATCATGTTAGTTTTCAAACATTGTTTTTCAAAGTGGATAGGATTGGACATGGGCTAATTAAAGACTCTCATAGGTGAATCTAGGGTAGATTGACATGTAGGTTCTGAAAGGGCGGGGTAGGGTGATAGCTTAGTGCATCTTCCCTATACGTAACCAACCTCCGAACCTAGATCACTGATTTCAAAGACCAAGAGTTATTTTTCTAAAAAGGGCTAAATGTTTTCTAAAGTTTGCCAAACAACCCGTTTTCCTAAAAAAACCCTCTCTTGAGGATGTTTTCCAAAATCGCTTTTCAAAAACCCTAAGTGTAGTCTTTGGATTATTCTTAGTTTTTAGGTGACCTAACTCACCTTAATCAAGTTAGGTGGCGACTCCAAATATTTTTTAAAAACCCTTTATTCAAATCAGATTTTCAATTCAAACCTAGTCGCACTCATTCTTCTAGGAGGGTGAGTTCTAACGAGAGAGTACAACATTTTTCTCACTTGTGGGAGTATTCCTCGAGTGTGAAAAATTTGGGCGCGACAGTGGAGTTTGAACAGAAAGGTATGGGTGTCATGTTAGCTCATTTTCGGGTAAGACCATTTTTACTTGACCGAATTCGGGAACTTCAAATGCAGGATGTGCAATTGATGAAGATTAGACAAGAAGTAATGGAGAAGGTGAGCACCAATTTCTCTATTCTTGATGATGGTACTTTGAAGTTGGGAAATCGCTTTTGTATACCTAATCATTTAGCTTTAAAGAATGAAATTCTGGAGGAGGCGCATCACTCATTATATGCTATGCATCTGGAAGCACCAACATGTACAGAGATCTTCGGGAGATATATTGGTGGTCAAGTATGAAGAGGGATATCGCTAAATTTGTGGCAAAATGTTTAACTTGCCAACAGGTGAAAGCTGAGCATCAAAGACCGACAGGATTATTGCAACCTCTCTCGATACCTCAATGGAAATGGGAGCATATCACTATGGATTTTGTGGTGGGATTACCGAAAACTCCTAGTGGACATGATTCTGTATGGGTTATTGTGGACAGATTGACCAAGTCAGCTCGTTTTCTTCCAGTAAAAGTTACTTGTACGTTGGATCAATATGCCAAGCTATATGTGAAGGAGATTGTCAGACTGCATGGAACGCCAGTATCTATAGTTTCAAACAGAGATCCAAGATTTACGTCAAGATTTTGGTTGAGTCTTCAGCAAGCTATGGGTACATCATTGAAGTTTAGTACGGCCTTTCATCCTCAGACAGATGGACAATTTGAAAGAACTATCCAGACTTTGGAAGATATGCTGCGAGCTTGTATGCTTGATTTCAAAGGTAGTTGGGGAGATTACATTGCTTTGATGGAATTTGTGTATAACAACAGTTATCAATCTAGCATTGGTATGGCACCGTTCGAAGCATTGTATGGTAGAAGATGTAGAACTCCGATATGTTGGACTGAAGTCGATGAAAGATAGTTGTTGGGCCCAGAGATGATCCAAGACACAACTGAGAAAATCAAGACAGTTCAAGAGCATTTGAAGGTGGCACAGAGCAGACAGAAAAGTTACGCGGATAACCGACGGCGTGAACTTGAGTTCAAGGTGGGAGACCAAGTGTTTCTTAAAGTTTCTCCATGGAAAGGCATTCTGAGATTTGGAAGGAAAGGTAAATTGAATCCAAGATACATCGGGCCGTATACTATTGTGGAAAGAGTTGTTGTTGTGGCTTACAGGTTGGATTTACCTCCAGAAATGTCCAAGCTACATAATGTTTTCCATGTATCTATGCTAAGGAAGTATGTGTCAAATCCATCACATGTATTGGTTCAACAACCGGTTGAGTTAGCAGATGATTTGAGTTATGTTGAGGAGTCGGTTCAAATATTAGATCGAAGGAATCAAGTACTTCGCAATAAGGTAATTCCGTTGGTGAAAGTACTGTGGAGAAGCCATACAATGGAAGAAGCTACATGGGAGAGTGAAGAGATAATGCAAAAACAGTATCCATATCTATTTTCACGAGGTAAGAGAATTTCGGGACGAAATTCTTTAAGGAGGGGAGAGTTGTGACACCCTAATCTCATATTTTCATGATTAGTTGAATTGCATCGTAAACGTAGTTGAATTAGTTTATTTAATTTAATTTACATCTATTACATGGTTAATTATAAATTGTGTGTGCCACTTGTATCATTTTATTAGTGGTAAGGTAAATGGTGAGTCATTAGTGAGTGGGTATAATAAGTGGGTGTATAAAATACCTAAAGGTGAGTGGGTATAATAAATGGATGTATAAAATACCTAAGGGGGGGTGAGATATATGATTTTATCTCTATTGAAGTTAATTGAGAGGAGGGGAGGGTGTTGGTGGAGAGAAAGAGGGAAAGATGACAAGAGGGGACAAGGAGGCAAATGAAAAAGAAAAGAAAGAAAAAGAAAGAAAAAAAAAAAGAATGGTGGGGGGTGAGTGGTCTAGTATGATGGGAGAGAGAAGAGAGGAAAGAGCTGCCATTATAGAGAGAGAGAGAGATATAGAGTTATAGAGAGAGAGAGAAGCTTGGAGAGAGAAGGAACAATCGGTGGAAAAGAGGAAGAAGAAGAAAAGAGGGAAAAAATCTAAGGAAGCTTTTCTTGCACTCTGTTTTCCTCATCTAAGGTGAATATCATGCTTGTTTCGTTTTATTTTCTCTAATTATTGCATGTTATATGAGTCATGCCATGGAAAGAGGAGGATGGAGGTGAGATCTTCCATGGTAAAAACTTAGAATCACCCATGGCAGCCATAACAGAGTATTCTCTATGAAAATGCTACTGTTTAGAGACATTTCGACCGAGCTAAAACTTTTATTTGTGGCTGAATTTTTGAACACTGTAATTTAGAGTTATAAGGATCATTTGAGCTTTTGATTCACTTAAAAATGTTGTAATTTCAAATTATGGTGAATTTTTGAAATGGGACTATTTCTGCAGATTTTTTATGCCCAGATCTGTAACCTCTGGTTTGACAGAGCATTCGACCAAGTTATAGTAGCCCAAAAATTATGAAATTTTTACTGTATCTAGGATAGAGGTTGATTATAATCTGTACCAAATTTCAGATCATTTAGATGTCGTTTACCTATGTTATTAATTTATCAAAGATAGACTATTTACTGCTGAATTCGAGTTTCTGCAACACTGCCCTGTATTTGAAAATATCAAATAAATACTTAGGCATGTTCAAAAAATGTACAATTTGGTCTGGATACTCTTTGATATGTCTAGTTGGTATTTCTAAAGTTTTATAATTTTTGGGCATAAGCCCACGAAGTTATGTCTAGATTATGAAGCCTGAGTCAGTTTTGGCAGATTAGAGGACTTGGTGTATTTTGGTATTTTTTGGCTCTAGTTTTACATTGGGAGTGTGATTGATATTAGCATATGGTAGTTCTAATGTATAATTTCAGTGTTATAACTTGTTTGTATAGACATTATAGATATGATTATTGGAGTATACAGTCAGTTTTGGCAGATTAGAGGACTTGGTGTATTTTGGTATTTTTTGGCTCTAGTTTTACATTGGGAGTGTGATTGAGATTAGCATATGGTAGTTCTAATGTATAATTTCAGTGTTATAACTTGTTTGTATAGACATTATAGATATGATTATTGGAGTATACATTGAGTTTCCTAAACTAATACGGTTGTGGTGATAGGAGCTAACGGAGAGCAAGATCCTTCAATGTCAACCCCGAAGTGATCTTTGACATAGTGTGTGTGCGGTGACAGGTGGGATCATAGGATAATCTTATTCATATAGAAGTGAATATATCTTGCTTGTGTTATTATCTATGTTGGTGTTAATTGTGGGATTGTGAGATTTTGAGATAATCTTATTCATGTTAAATACATTGTGTATTTTCTATATGTATAATGGCGGTGAATACATATGAGGTGTTGAAGGTATTTATATATATGAGGTGAAATTGGTATTATATGAGAAGTTTTGTGGAGACATTGATGATTATATATATATGGTGGCATTGCATACCATTCATATTGTATGCCTTGCATTGCACTGGAGAGAGTTAACCACGGTGGGTTAACCAAGGCTTAGTCACGGTGGACTAGCCTACGGGTGCCACGGTGGGCATTCCTTGATAACGCACCATCGATATATTGGGCCAACGTTATCTAAAATTGCGCGCACATATGGGTGATACATGCATTGCATTGAGACATCCATGATATAGATATATATTAATCATTTCTACCTGTATGCATTTGGGTGTTTATTATTATTCTTTATGAATTTGATTATCTATCGTGAGCATATTGATAATTAGCTCACACCCACACAGACTGTCTTGACAGGTAACTTAGAGATGACGGTTTGGTTCACTGTAGTCTTGGTCCTTGCTGTGGTGGCAATCATGTCGATGTCAGGATGTCGAGTCTCAAGGCCTGGGAGAGCTCCATTGTTTTTTACTTTCAATTCATGGTTGTATTTTATATGAGACGTTGGGTTTTGGTGTTATGTTTTAACTTTGTATAATGGTAAAGAATTTTGTGAAAGGATGTTGATTATTTTCCAGTGGTAATTTATTTCTTTTGGAGAGTTTATTATATTTTCCTCATTGTATTATTTATCTCGTATATTCCGCTACATTCTTTTATTTTCGAGTATGTGTTGAGGTGTCCTTCGCAGGTATGGTTACCTGTGTGATCACGCCTCACCTAATATGACATTATTAATGTCTAATTGGGTTGGGGGTGTGACAGTTAGAGCTTGAAGAAGATTGAGAGAATTAGGGTTTAGAGATACTCGAGCTCTGATTTTAGAGATACAAAGTTTTTTGATTGAGTTTTTGGACCCTTTTTACGCAGGGGGAGGGTATGTATTTATAGGCAACTAAAATGACCTTGGCGTCTGTTGTAGTGGCGCTATGGGAAAAATTCCATTGGAGTGGTGCCTGACCATTTATTGGCTTGGTGTCACTATTAGTAGCGCTAGTCACTTAGGAAAGTTTCAAGGCGGCAAGAAAAGTATCTTTCGGTCCTTAGGATGCAAAGCAAAAGATTTGGGAACCTGTCCTAGTGATTACCATGCAAATTTTGACTTGGCTCTATTAGGAGCTACTCCGAAAAGTTCAAGAATGATCCAAAGGTTCCAAGTAACTAGACTTGGCCGGGAAAGGATGGGAACCCTTGAGAGAGTGCCCCAGAGGTAACTGGCTTGAGAAACAATGTTAGAATAGTTTAAAAGGTTGACTAGCCTACCAAGGGCAAAACGGTTAATTCAACCAAAAAACACTATAATGGAGTCAGGGTAACCCATGAGAAGGCTTTCAGGTTAGAAACACTATTAAGAGTGTTCGGAAGGGTTGCCGGTTTGATACCTAGAGTCGGTGTGGTTGGAAAAGGCGACCAGCCCACTAAGGGCAAAATGGTCATTTTGTATCTAGCTTGTTGGAATAGACTCAGAATGATTTGGAAAGGTGTTAGAAGATTGAGAATACTATTTGAAGCATCCTCAAGAGGTAACCGGTTTGATACCCAAAGCTGGTATGGTTCTCGGAGGCGATCGGATGCCTAGAGAAAAATGGTCATTTTGACTGGATGGTCTCAGAATTGATACGGAGTCGACGAAAAGGCTGTTGAACATGCTAGATTGTCTTTAGGACAATCTTGGAATGGTGGACTTACTGCTCTGAGGACTTAGGTACTTTCTCGAGAGGCAGTTTGGTCATTTTTCCCAATAGTGGGCTAGTAGGCATTGGTGTTGACTCGAGTTTTGAGTGTTTCTGTCACTCTGATGGTGTGTGACGAGTTGGTTTCCAAAGGTATCCCGTCCTTCGGTAAACATGTCATAACCAAGAGGCGTGTTCAGTCCCGTGACGTAGGAGGTTTATTTGCAATTTTCAATGTCGAACTGTTTGCAAGTATTTTCGCCACTCTGATAGTTGTGATGTTTGCGAGTGTTTTGGTCACTCTAATGATGTGCGTTCATTCCAGAGACTGCCTGATCTTAGAAAGCTACTAGATGGACTTATCATCTGAGGGATTAACTTTCTCAAAAAGACGTGCTGAATAATGGACATTCTACATTGGCAGGCTAGCAGGCTCCGGAAGTTAATCGTTCTACCATCTCGGGGAGTTGGGTTCTGTCCCGGTCGACAGGTTTATAGGGATTTACTGTTCTGAAGAGTTTTCTTGATAAACATGCTGGACTGGATGGAGTTACTGTCTGAAGGATCAACTTTCTTAAAAGAGGTGCTTGTTTGAGTTTTATTAGTCTAGACTGGAATTAAGGTTAAAATAGGGACTTACCGGATGTAGGCAAATGTGCCAACTGGAATTGGACTGAGCAATGTTGTAAGGGCATTTTCGTCATTTTGCCTCTATTGAGTCTGGTGGGCCCGTAAAGCGATTGATTGACTGGATTGAGTCTGAAAAACTGGTTTAGACTTAAATGTGTTTGTGTTGGCTTAAATATGAGTACAGTTAGGCCAGAGATTGCCGAGCAGGCAAAAATAGGGTGCTTATATTCGCACTTGTCCTTTTAGGAGGATGAGTTCTAATGAGAGAGTACTGTGCATTTTTCCATCATTCTCAAGTATGAAAAATCAGGGCACGACACAATGGCTTAACATAGTATACTTTTTTCAACAAAGGCATCACTTTGTGAGCACAAGATAGGAAGTAGCATTACTTTGCATTTCAATAAAAGAATGAAGAAAAGGGATCAAAGTGGGTCAAAGGAACATATGGCTTTATAATGGGAAACTCATGGCTATCAAGAAGAATATGAGCCTAGAATTATATCCTAAGGTACACAACCAAAGCATTTCATAGAGTATAAGTGTCAATCTCAAGATCAATACTCAACTCATGAATCGAATGCAAGTATAATGGAACTATTAAAGAAAATGAGGGTGAAGAATTAATCTTTGAGTAAATGTAATCACTTCAAAAGGCGATAAAAGCACTAAAGCTCACAAGGTAGAAATCTCCACTAATGTAAGGATAAGAATGCAAAAGATAGCATAAATAATGTTATGAAGCATGATAGTGCACAACGATGTAATCCCATCTACTAATGCATGAATAAAGCAAAACCCACAATGTGTTAGGTGTAAAGAGTGAATCAACATCAATATAAGAAAAGATACATGCAAAGATTCCTATCTTCTAATCTCAAGTGGCAGTTCCACAAGTAGTGTTATAGTACCTCAGAAATAGAGAATCAACACATCCACTGTGAATAGCTAGAAATCAATATGAAGAGTACATACACAAATGTGCTAAAACATTGAAGGAACGATACAGAGACCATACAATATCCAAATCTCTGTCAAAACTATAAAATTGATGAAGATATGACAATATCATGTCACACCTGCAGCTTTACAATCCATACATAAGAAATAAAGGTGATAGATTGAAAGATATAAAACAAAGCTCAAAATATAACTCCACTATGACAAAAACAGAGTTTTAGATACAACATGATGATATGGCATGTAAGTAAAATGTGTATCTAAACTCTACAATAATGGGAAGATATCATCATCATTTGGTGGTGGATGCCCCATCTACCAGATGATCTCTGGTTGCACCTTAAAAATGTAGTTTCATAGCCCTAAATTACCTTTGTTTAGCCCTAGTATTGGGTGTTAAGTGTTATTTTAATGTAATATTTATGGTAATAACGTTTTGTTCACTTTTGTAGGTTTTTGGACTTAAAAGAATTAAAAAGACGTTGGGGAAACTTAGCAAAAATTAAAGAGAAAACGGATTGGTCACTACCCATCCAGATGCCCATCTTGGCCATCCAGACGCCCTTCTTGTGAACTGCCCGTCCGGACGCTTTGCAGACGGCCAAACACGGGCTTGACTTTTGGATCAGCTCGAATCTCAGTCTTTGGAGTCAAGGAGGAGCCCTAAACATCATAAGAGAGTCAGTTAGAGTTAGAGAAAAAAGTGGGAGAGAAGTTAGAATTGTTTAGAGAGTTTTTCTTTTCCGTTTTTACATTTCAAGAACCCTATTCTTGGATTATTGCTTTGATTCTTGATATTCAATTCATTGTTTTCAATTCTTGTGAATGTTCTTGGATTCAAATTTATTATTATTAATGCATTCTTTTATTTCCTTCAATTCTTGCAAGATTTATAATAGTTTTTAGTAGCTAAATTAGTTATTGGTTTGAATTGAAAAGGTAAATAGGATGCAGGTAAAGATTCAAGATAGTCATCTGTTTTCTCAAGATTTGAAGATCTTGGGCCAAGATTCATTTTCTTGCTCTTGAATATTTTCAAAAAAGATTTCTCTTGATTATCATCTAGAACATAGTCTAAGAATGGATATGAACTAGATCACTGATACGAGAGTCGATTTTAATTGGTGATAAATTCTTATAAAGAGTATTTTCAGAATCTACTATTCCTGATTAAACTTCATACATACTTGTAAACAGGGTTGTGAATTGGGATGAGTACGGTGTGACCCTAGTATGAACACTAGTATTATATTAGATTTTAACTCTAAGATGTCACGCCCAGATTTTTCGCACTTGAGGAATACACACACAAGCGGGAAAAATACTGCACTCTCTCATTATAACTCACCATCCTAGAAGAATAAGTGCGACTAGGTTTTAATTAAAAATTAATTTGAATAAAGAGCTTTTGAAAAAAAGTTTGGAGTCGCCACCTAACTTGATTAAGGTGAGTTAGGTCACCTAAAAACTAAGCATAATCCAAAAACTACACTTACGGTTATCGAAAACAATGATTTTGAAAATATCTCCTTAGGAGAGGGTTTTTAAGAAAACAAGTTATTTAGCAACCTTTAGAAAATAATAAGCCCCTTTTTGAAAATAACTCCATTTTTGGTCTTTCACAAACAGTGATCTAGGTTCGGAGGTTGGTTACGTGTAGGGAAGACGCACTAAGCCATCACCCTACCCCGCCCTTGAGGTACCTACATGTCTATCTACCCTAGATTCACCTATGAGAGTCTTCAACTAATAGCTGAACAATCCTATTCACTTTGAAAAAGAATGTTTAAAAAAAACATGATGTATGACATGCAAGTGCAAGAAGAAGATTTGATTTGAAAATAGATTTTGAAAAAAAATTGATTTGAATTTAGAACAGATTTGAAAAGATAGATTTGGAAATTGGAAAGTTTTAGAATTTGGAAATTGAGATTTGAAAATAGATTTTTGGAATTGAAAATTGAAAATAGAACATAGAATTGAAAACTTGAAGAAGATTGTAGAATTGGAGATTTGAAAGAAGTTGTGGAATTAGAAATTTGAAAAATGTGGTGACCGCACCTATAAGGGTTGCCTACGTATCCTTTTGGAGGAATTAGGTTAGTTGTAGTTCGGACAAGAGTCCGATTGAAAATAGAAGATATGATTGGATGAAAGAGATTGAATTGGAAGATTGAGAGATTGAACTTTGATTGGAAGATTTGAAAAGAATTGACTTTGGAAAACTTGGTTTTAGGAAACCTAGACTTAAGAACTTAGAAAAGAAAGATTGGATTTGACTTGGAAAGATTTTGGAGAAGAATTTACTTGAATATTGGACTTAAAAGATTAGGAAGCTTGGAATTAAGAAAGATGTTGATTTAGGAAAATTTCAACTTAGGAAAATTTTAGGTTTAGGAAAGTTTCAATTTGGAAAGTTCCGCTTTAGGAAAGTTTTCATTCTAGGAAAGTTTTCGAATTAGGAAAGTTTTGAAATAAGAAAGTTTTGAATTTGGAATGTTTTGAAAATAAGAAAAGTTTAGTTTAAGAAAGATTTAGAATTTGAAAAGTTTCAACTTAAGAAAGCTTTGAATTTAGAAAGCTTAGAATTTTAGAAAGATTTGAATTTAGAAAGCTTTAGAATTTTCGAAAGATTCAAAGTTTGAGTTTTCGAAAGATTTGAAAATCTAGATTTGGGAGTTAAAGTTTGTAAAGGATGTGGAATTAAGAAAGGTTGGAATGAGGAAAGGTTTAGACTTTGAAAGATTTGAAGTTTAGGAAAGTTTAGAACTTAGAAAATTTTGGAGTTTGAAAGTTTCGAATTTAGAAAGTTTAGGATTTAGAAAGTTTTAAAGTTTGAGTTTTAGAAAATTTTGAGATTAGGAAAGATTTGAGTTTAGGAAAGATTTGAAAATTGAATTTTAGAATTTTAGGAAAGATTTTTATGTTCAAGTTTTGGAAACTTAAGATTTAGGAAAGTAGAAGATTAGGAAAGAGTTGAATTAGGGAAGATTTGGATTAGGAAGGGATTGGATTTTGTTTCTAAAAGAGAAAATTTGATTTTGTTTCAAAAAATGGAGGATTGGATCTAGTTTCCTAAACGGGAGATTGGATTTGGTGTCCTAAAGGGAAGATTGGATTTGGCATGGATTTGGGAAGGGAAGTTTTTAGAAACCCTAGATTTGAGAAACTATAGTTTTGACGTAGAAAATAGGTTTTAGAAATATGTATAGTTTAGATGTGAAAAGGGAGATTTTGGAAGCCTAGGTTTTAAGGCAAGTTCGAAAACCATGTTTTTGGAAAGAAAATTAGAGTTTTCTAATCGTGTGTTCTAGGGCTTGACTTGGGCTCTAAGGAAAGGGATTTTTGGAAAGTATGTTGTTTGGAAACAAGTTTTTGGAAGGAAATCCTAGAGAAGAGTTTCTAGAAGATGAGTTTTTAAAAAGAGAGCTTTTGGAAAGAGATTTTGGAAGAAACTTTTTGGAAAGAGTTTTTAGGAAAGTGAATTTTGAGAAAAATGCTTTTAAAAAGTAAATTTTAAGGAGAGTGTTTTGGAAAGGAGTTTGAAAAGAGAAGTTTTGGAAAATAGATTTTTGGGAGAAGTTTTTAGAAAACAATTTTGGAAAGAAGAATTTTCGGAAAGCATGTTGAAAAAGAGAGTTTTAGAAAAAGAAACTTTTGAAAAGAGAGCTTTTTGAAAAGTATATAAATGTCTCACTTTCTTAAAATAATTCTAACCATAAGAAGGTTAAAACCACTTTAAGAAAGTGGTTTTGAAAACAACAAGGAGTTGAAAATATGGACCATATTGGTCACTTTAAATGTAACACTTTCCTAAAGCAATCCTAGCCATGGAAAGGCTAAAATCACCCTAGGATTGTGATTTTAAAAAAAAGAAGACTTTGATGCAATTTTGAAAACAAGTTTAATGTAAGCTTTGAAAACGAGTTTGAAAACGATTTTGGAAGAATGCAAGATAATGATATGCACAATACAAATTTGGGGTCGTGAACATACAAGGTTGAGGCTTTCACCACATAATCAAGGGGGCCGAACCCACGTGGTCTCCAATTAGACTAAAAGAAAGCTCCTAACATGGTGACCCAGTCTAATCCTACACATGGACCGGGAGTCTCCTTGTTTCAAGCATGCAAAGAAAGGGAGGTAAAGAGATGGGGGATTAAAATAGAGAAAACCTAAGTGGGTTAAGAGAGAGAAGAGAGAGGGGGGAAGTGCGAAAATTTAAATAAGAAGCCTACCTTGTGTCTTCTTTATTTTGCTTAACTTTGCACTCTTTGCTTTGTTTGTCTTGCTTCAATCTTCAAGAGTTCGTCTTCAATCTTCAAACCTTTATATTGCAGCCCTTCAAGTCTTCAAAAGGGAGTTGGAGGTTAGTGTATAAGTGTACGAGAGTGTATAGGAGTGTATAGAAGGCTAGGGTTTATCTAGGTTTAGAAAACCAAAAGAAGCTAGGGTTTTGGGAGTCTACGAGCTCTGTATATCGTGAATTAGGGTTTTTAGAATGAGTTTTCGAACCTCTTTCACGCTGGAAGAGGCTGTGTATTTATAGAGATGGGATAGACTTGGCGCCTGTTGCAGTGGCACTAGGCCAAACTTCCTCTTGGCACCACTAGGAGTGGTGCTAGACCATTTCTTGGCTTGGCACCACTGCTAGTGGCACCAACAAGTTAAGAAAGTTTTAAGGTCGACAAGCAACATATCTTTGGAAGATTTGGGCGCCTGTACTAGTGACTACCATGCAATTTTTAGCCTGGCTTCACTAAGAGTGACTTCGGAAAGTCTAGGAAGGACTAAGGGACCGAAAATGGCCCGGAAGGCCGGAAAGGGCAAGAACCCTGAGAACAAGGTCCCGGAGATGTTTGACTTAAAAAATGAAAATATGATGTGTCAGAGGGGTTAACCGGGCCATTAGGGGTAAAACAGTCAACCGGGTCGGAAAGCTGCCAAGATGGACTCGAAACGTTTTGGAAGAAGATTCGAGATTTGGTAACATTATTCAGAATGTTCCCAAAGGTTGCCGGTTTGATACCCGAGCCGGTGTGGTTGGAAAAGATGACCGGCCCACTAGCGGCAAAACAGTTATTTTGCACCGGGTTTGCCGGAACTGACTCGGAATGATCCAAAAAGATAAAGAGAAGTTGAGAATACTATAGGAAGCATTCTCGGGAGGTTACCGGGGCATTCGAATGCCTAGGGTCAAAATGGTCATCTTGACCAGAAAGTCTCAGAATTGGGCCAAAACTGATTAGAAGGCACCTAATCATGCCAGATTGCCTTTAAGACAATCTTGGAAAGTTGGACTTACCGTTCTAAGGATTCAAATTTGTTCTCGAGAAACGTGCCGAAAATAGCCCTAGGGACAGTTTGGTCATTTTTCACCGAAGTGGGCTAGCAGGCACTGGTGTTGACCTGGGTTTTGAGTGTTTCCGCCATTCCGACGACGGTTGCATGATACAGGGGTTTGTTGGCAATTCCCTATATCAACCTGTTTGCGAGTATTTTCACTACTCTAACGGTTGCGATGTATGCGAGTATTTCCTCTACTCTGACGATTCGCAATCATTCCCCGAGACTGTCTGATCTCGGGAAGCTGTTAAAGGGACTTAGCGCCTGAGAATCAACTTTCTTGGAAGGCGTGCCTAAACGGACATTTCTGCATTGGCGGGCCAGCAGGCGCCAAAAGTGGACCGTTCTACCATCTAGGGGACTTGGGGTCTTGTCTCGGTCGACAAGTTTAAAGGGACTTACCGTTTCGAAGAGATATTTTTCAAAAAACGTGCCGGACCGTCTCGAGGAATCAACTATCTCGAGAGAGGGATTGGAATTGGAATTGGACTTGGAAAAGGGACCTACCGTCTTTAGGAAGACGCGCCTGTTGGAATTGGAAAGGGGACTTACCGTCTTCGGAATGACGTGCCTGATTTGGAATTGGAAAGGGGACTTACCATCTTCAAAAAGACGTGCTTGATTTGGAATTGGAAAGGGAACTTACCGTCTTTGGAAAGACGTGCCTGATTTGGAATTGGAAAGGGGACTTACCGTCTTCGGAAATATGTGCCTAATTTGGAATTGGAAAGCGAACTTACCGTCTTCGAAAAGAGGTGCCTAATTTGGAATTAGAAAGGGCGATGCCCCTAGGGGAATTTTGGTCATTTTGCCTCCATTTGGGCCTGTGGGGCCCGCGAAGCAATGAATTGATGGGATTAGACTCAAAAAGTTAATTTGGATTGAAATATGCTGACAATGACTTGAACACAAGTCTGGATAGAGTGGAGACCTCCGAGCGGTAAAAAATGAGGTGCTTACATAAGAAGGTTAATGAATCTTGAGTTCTATTAATCAAGACTATCTTGGGGAGCTACCTGTAAGCATATTCACTAGGCCAGTCCTGCCAAGACCATTTACTTATTATTTAAAACCAGTTCTTAAATTCAATTTACTTTTCTTGTTCATAATTCTAGGTTAATCCCTACCATAATTAAGTTTTTTTATTTTTTATTTTTTTGGAGACTTACTACAATTGCAATCAGTCCTGAGTTCATTATTATTTTACGGTGGTTATAAGATCTTATTGGTTAGACAATTCCTTTTACTCGTGGATTGACCTTGGACTTTCGAGTATTATATTGCATTACCACCATCCTCTTGCGGGATTATCTAGCATTTGCTGGGAGCAAACAATCTCCTAAAGACTAGTAGAATGACTCTACTACTGCTACAGAATAGCAATCAACTAGGTTGAGAGAGTAGCTATAGCTGTAAAATCCAACATTGTTTAGTATCATGTTTAGTTTAATTACATACATTAGGTGTGAAATTATCATCTATGTGAACATTTCATGAGGTCAGCTATGTCTTAGCTGATGTTGGGCCATGTTGATCCCAAGTCAGCATCATTATTTGTAGTGGGTTAATGTTGGGTCTCTTCTATATCAAATTTGCACTACAATTCTTTGTGGGTCGACCTTGAGTTGGATAATGCAGAATCTTTATCTCACAGTAATTATGATTAATTATCATAAGAATGATTAATTATGTTAATCGTGTGGATTAGTAAAATGCTAGTTGTGCATGTGTATGCTTGACACCTACGTGTGTGACTCACTTATGTGAAGTGTGTGCTTGTCACTATCAATGGTGCATGTGTGACATATGGCACATTAGGTACAAGTTGTATCTATCTTAACTTTTAAGTCAAGAGGGAAGAAGAAAGAGAGAAGCTGGAGTCGAGAAAAGAGAAAGAGAGAAAGGGAAGAAAAAGAAGAAGGAAGTGCAATGGAAAACTTGTGTGATCATTTATTGAGGTGAGAATCGCATGTTCATGTTTATTTTATTGTGTTTTGTGGTGTTTGCATGTTTGTATGTCATTTCATACTATGGTGGTGAATTGGAGGAGATATGGGGAGAAGTATTTAAAGTTTTCATGTGGAAGCCTTGAATCTTCATGGTTTTGTCGTGTGGAGTCTTGTTGTGGCCTTAGAATGTCATTTTGGGTCTTTGGAGAGTTTGGGGTTGTGTTGGATTGATATGGTAAGCTTTAGAGTCAGTTCGGTAGCATGTATTTTCGAGCCACAGGAGGGCTTTGGTCGACAAGACAGTCTCTGGTGTCATCCTGACGACAAGCTACTAAACCACAGTTGGCAATTTGCCTTCTCTGGTCAATTTGGTGATAGGCCAAAGTTGACACTTTCCATTATAGTCGACATATTCCATAAAGGTCAGCAACTATCTTATAGTTGTCCTAACGTTGTTTAAAACTATCCTGATGGTTAGAATGTTGACATTAGTGTACAATTGTACTTCGCATGACATCAGGAAGCGTTTAACATGTCACATTTCATGCATTGGTTATGCATTATAACAATGACTTCATCAAGTTTGATGTGGTGGTGTATGATAGGTTCGAAAGTAGAATAAAGCACTTCGGCACAACCAAAGAGGTGACTCAAGTGTCATTATAAAGCACTAACATGTGGGGTATAAGATATTCATATACATATTGTGCAAAATATGTTTATATCTATATTATGGTGGTGATTGTCGGACTATGAGGTGAGATTTACATATAATACATCTTGTGTGCATAATTTGTATTGCACGGGAGAAGGTTCAGCAAAGCGGAAGCTAACCTAAGGTTTAGCCGAGTGGGGGCTAACCTAAAGGGTGTTGAAAGAGGGACATCCTTGATAATAAGTCATCGATATATTGGGCCAATGTTATCAAAATAGTGTGCTCATTTGCGGTGTATCATACATTGCATCACATGAGGAGATATACCTTATTTCAGTGGTGATTTATCTATTGGTGGATTATTTATTGATTATTTGTTATTCAATCATTATGAGTTTGAGTATCTTTGTGAGCATGTGGATATATAGCTCACACCCGCACAGGTTGTTTGGCAGGATGTTTAGAGATGTTCAGTCTACCATCGAGGTTGGGGTTTGACTTGGGAGCTTAAGAAGCTCTTGTTGTGATATTGGTAGTCTATTTATATGTACTTGGCGTCTTGTTTGTATGTAATCTTGTATCAGTATATGTTATATTCAGAGGATTGTATAAAAGAGTTTTAATGATTTATAAGATTTTATATTTATATATGATGATATTATTGATTCCTATAAGATTTCTATATTTAGGATTATGTTGAGGTTTTGCTTATAAGTTGGTGACCTGTTCAATCATATTCGCCTAAGATGGTGGTAATGACACCTGATTAGGACTAGGCATGACAGATTGGTATCAGAGTTGAGGTTTAAGATGAAAGTTCTATTGTTGAGTTATTTTGGAGCCAAGGTTTACAATCGAGGTTATGTTGTGGGTTGATGTTTAAATTTGCAGTGGACTGTAGGGTGTTGTTGTGTCGGTTTAAGTTGGTAGGCTTATGTGGGTCATATATTTTGTGTGCTAATCCTGAATTGATATAGTGAGAACAGCCCAAAGGGATCCACTAAGGGGAATTGAGAAGGAAGCGTCATCAGCTCTTGTTCAGGGGCAGGGACGCCAAGAAAGGGGAGATCGACATTCTCAAGATGCAGCTAATATAGTGGAAAATATTATGGTTCAATACATTGAATATTAGTCTACTAGGCCGGCACAGAGGATTAGTACATTGCATTAACAATTCATGAAATTGAATCCTTCAGAGTTCACCAAGGCAACTGATTTATTGGTGGTAGAGGCGTGGTTAAAAAAGCTAGAGGCAATCTTTAAGGTAATGGCAGTGGCAGATTAGCAAAAACTGATGTTGGCTACATTTATGTTAAAAGGTGAAGCTCGAAATTGGTGGTAAGTAATAAGACGTATGATGGGTTCTAAGGGTGGTGGAGTGTCAATTACATGGTAGTAATTTGTAGAGGTATCCAATGAACAATACTTTTTACTCATTTATAGATATCAAAAAGGGCAAGAATTTATATCCTTGAAGTAAGGAAAGATGACGGTGTCAGAATATAAAGAGCAATTTATAACTTTGTCACGGTTTACACCTGACTTAGTGCGTACTACAGATACTAAATGCAGAAGGTTTCAACAGGGGTTGGAATTGAGCATACGATTATAGGAATCAATTCTTGAAATGGTGAGGTATGCTGACTTGGTGAATGAAGCAAAAAAATTATGGAGAAATATGGAAAAGAATGGTCGGGTAGAAGAGAACAGTTCAAAAAGGAAAAGTTTGGTGTGGGGCCTGGAACGTCGAGTCAGAGATCATCAGACTCAGTAAGATTTGGTGGACAGGGAAGATCACATCCGAGTAGAATAGGGAGTCCTAGATTTGGAAGTTCTAGAGGTTAGGGACCCTTGAGACCTTTGGTGAGATCAGCAACATCAGGGATTTTTAGGGGTAGAACTAGGGGAGTTACTTGTTATAGGTGTGGGGTAGAGGGACATATTCACAGGGATTGTTCAGTGCCTTGGAGTGATAAATGGAACCAGTGTGGATAGACAGGTCATATAGCAAGGCATTATATGCAAAGCTCTATGCCGACATCCTCTGTGGGAAGTGTGGCTGGTGGTGGAAGAGGAACAATGGTAAGTTCGCCATGTGGACGTGGGACTACCTCTGAACTACGGACTCAAGCTCGAGTATATGCAATGACCCAACGGGAAGCTTAAGCTACACCTACAGTAATGACAGGTATGATATATGTGGCTGATAAGGATGCTTACGTATTGTTAGATCCTGGATCTACACATTGTTTCATTTCTATTGCATTTTAGGAGCATCTACATAAACCATATACATTTATGGTATAACATTTATTTGTTTCTACACCTATGGGGGATATGGTACTAGTGGGAATGGTACATAAAAAATTTGTGTTCAAATTGGGGAGAAAGAGTTGAAGGTAGATTTGATTCCTTTGGCAATTCATGACTTTGATATGATATTGGGTATGGACTGGCTATTCTCTTATCATGCATCTATCGACTGTTTTAAGAAGGAAGTTATTTTTTGAATGTAGAATGAATCAGAGTTTAGATTTCAAGGTGAACGAGATGTGGTTCCAACATGTCTAATATTAGTTATAAAAGCTCGGTAACTATTACAGAAGGGGTGTGAGGGATATTTAGCTCATATGATTGATACTACTAAAGCTAACTTGAAGATGTCATATATCCCAATGGTAGAAGATTTTGTAGATGTGTTTCCAGATGAGCTCCCAAGGATTGTGCTTGATCGGGAGGTAGAGTTCTATATTGAATTGTTACTGGGAACTACTCCGATCTCCATTACACCTTTCAGAATAGCGCCATCAGAATTAAAAGAATTAAAAATTTAATTTTAAGATTTGTTAGATTGAGGGTTCATTCTGCCAAGCGTGTCACTTTGGGGAGCTCTGATGTTGTTTGTGAAGAAGAAAGACGGAGCTATGAGACTTTGTATTGATTATCAACAGTTGAATCAAGTAACAGTGAAGAACAAATATCCTTTGCCACGTATTGATGACTTGTTTGATCAACTGCAAGGAGCCAAAGTATTCTCCAAGATTGATTTGACATCTGGTTATCATCAATTAAAGGTGAAAGATATTGATGTATAAAAAACGGCTTTCCGTACTCGATATGGGCACTACGAGTTCTTGGTGATGCCATTTGGAGTGACTAACACTCCAGCTATCTTCATGGACTTGATGAATCGAATATTTCAGCCTTTTCTCGATTCATTTGTTATTATATTCATTGATGACATACTAGTGTATTTGTACAGTAAGGAAGAACATGAGGAGCATTTGAGACTTGTATTACAGATTTTGAGAAACAAACAGTTATATGCCAAATTTGGCAAATGTGAGTTTTGGCTTGATAGAGTGATATTTTTGGGACATGTAATTTCTGATAAGTGAATTTGTGTTGATCCAAAGAAGATCGAAGCAATAAGAAATTAGGAGCAACCGAAGAATGTCTCAAAAATTAAAAGTTTCTTGGGATTGCCTGGTTAGTATAGGAGATTTATTTGAGGATTTTTAACTATTATTGTACCGTTAACTACATTGACTCATAAGGATGTGAAATTTGAATGTTCGAATGAGTGTAAATGTAGTTTCAAAAATTAAAGGTTAAGTTGACTACAGCATCAGTGTTGACCATTCCTTCAGGAAAGGAGACTTTGTGATTTATAGTGATACTTCTCATCAGGATCTTGGTTATGTGTTAATATAAAGAGGTAGATGTCGCGCCCTATTTTTTCACACTCGAGAAATAAATGGAAAACACACAGTACTCTCTCATTAGAACTCATCCTTCTAGAAGGACGAGTGTGACTAGGTTTGAATTGAAAATTGACTTCAATAAGGGCTTTTGAAAAAATGTTTGGAATCGCCACCTAACTTGGTTAAGGTAAGTTAGGTCACCTAAAACTAAGTAAAGTCCTAAGACATAAACTTATGATTTTTTGAATAGTTTTGGAAAACTTCCTCAAGAGTGGGCTTTTTGGAAAAAACAGATTGTTTGGCAATCTTAGAAAAAATTTAAGCCCTTTTTTTAAAATAACTCCACTTTGGTCTTTCAAAAATAGTGATTCTATGGTCCGGAGGTTGGTTATGTATAGGGAAGATGCATTAGGCTATCACCCTATCCCCCCCCCCCCCTTATGGTACCTACATGTCTTTTCACCATAGGTTCACTCATTTAGAATATTCGATTGACAAATGTCCAATTATATCCACTGTGACAATTTTGAAAAGAAAAAGGTTTAAAGATGATATGATATATGATATGTAAGTGAAAGAAAAGAATTTGAATTTGGAGAGAGATTGTTTAAAAAGGAAATTGGAATCTTCAAAAGGTTGCGGAGTCTTGAAAAAGGTTGTAACTGCATCCACGAGGGTTGCCTAAATATCCCTTTGTTGGGAATCAAGTCAGTCGTAGTTCGGACTCGGGTCCTATTGAAAATAGACATTTTAGGGTCTTTTAAAAGTTTGACTTAAAAGGGTTTAATTTGAACTTTGATTGGAAATTGAACATTGAAATGGAACTTGGACTTGAATTTTGAAAGGTTTGAATTGAATTTTGAAAATCATCTTGACTTGAATTGGGATTTAAAAATCATTTTGATTTGAATTTATAAAAGAGTTGAAGCCTCCTAACTTAGGGTTAGGGTTGAACTAGGGCTTAAGTATCCTAGGGTTATGTAGCCCAGGGTTGAAGTATGCAATTGAGTTGGAAAGGTCAGAACTTAGAAAGTTCGATTTTAGAAAGTTCAATTTTAGGAAAGTTTGATTTAGGAAAGTTTTGTTTTAGGAAAGCTTGCAAAAGATTTGATTTGATTTAGACGTATTTGATGTTGAAAAGTAAAGTTAGAATTTGGAAAGTGTAAACTTAGGAAAGCTTTGAATTAAAAAGGTTGCAAATTAGGAAAGTTTTCATTTTAGGAAAGTTACTATTTTAGGAAAGACTTGATTTTGGAAAGGTTTGATTTTAGAAAGGTTTGAAATTATTAAAGATTTGAAAGTTTGAAATCAGGAAAGATTTGAAATTTTGAAATTAGGAAAGATTTGATTTCTATTTCCTAAAATAGAAGTTTGGATTTTATTTTCCAAAATAGATAATTTAATTTGATTTCCTATTTGGAAAAGATTTGATTTGACTTGAAATTGGAAAGTTTTAGTTTTGGAAACCTATCATTTTATGTGATTTTAGAATTAGGAAACTTATGATTTTACGTAGAAAAAGGGTTTTGGAAATGTATGATTTTGATGCAAATAGAAAGCTAGGATTTTATGTGAGAAAGCTAGGGTTTCCTAAATATAGACTCTAGGGTTTTGACTTGGACTTCAAGACTCAAAGTTTTTTGGAAAGTAAATCCTGGTGAAGAATTTTAGGAAGTAGATTTGCAAAACTATTTTAGAAATGTTTGAATATAGACTTTTGGAAGTCTCTTACATATCTCACTTTCCTAAAACGATTTTAATCATTAGAAGACTATAACCATTCAACAGTTGTGATTTTGAAAACAATTAAGGTTTAAAACCCTAATATAGATTTTAATGGTCTCTTTGGATGTAACATTTTCCTAAAACAACCCTAACCATAGAATGGCTAGAATTGCCTTAGAGTTGTGATTTCTTGAAAAATAATTTAGGGTTTGAATCCAAATTTAGACATTGATGGTCACATTGAATATAACACTTTCCTCAAATATCCCTAACCATAAAATGGCTAGAATCATCTTAGGGTTTTGGTTTTGAATGCAAGTTATGAAAGCAACCTTTAATGAAAGTTTGAAAACACCTTGAACATGGTATTAAATGCAATGCATGAATATAACAACTACAATATAATAGGGGCATGGACATACAAGACTAGGCTTCACCACATAATCATAGGGGCTGAACCCACACCGTCTTAGGTTGAACTTGAAGAAAGCCCCTAACACCGTGACTTCCACTAAGGCCTTCCTAGGCATGAACCGGGAGGTCTCTTATTTCAAGCATGCAAGAAGAGGAGGTAGAAGATGGGGATTAAAATAAAAGAAAACGTAAGTGGGTTAGGAGGGAGAAGATAGAGAGAGGGGGATTACATAATTTAACTAGAAAATCTACCTTTTCTTCTTCTTCGGACTTTACTTAGACTTTGAGAGCTTTAATGGATGCTTGGATGCTAGGGTTTGAATGTATAAATTATAGAGTTAAGTGTATGGAGGCTAGGGTTTGAGGAGGCTTGAGAGAATTAGGGTTTTGAGGGCTATTTTCAGAGAGATAGAGTTTCCGGAGCAATTTTGCAGATCCAGAATATGCAGGGGGTGGCTTGTATATATAGGCAATCAAAATAGGGCTTGGCACCTGTTGTAGTGCCGCTGGGCCAATTTTTGGCTGGGCACCACTTCTAATGGTGCTAGCCTTTTAGGCAAGTTTTTAAGGCGGCAAGACACAAATCTTTGACTCTTGGAACGCAATGCAGAAGATTCTAGCGCTTGTCCTAGTAACTACCATGTAATTTTTGGCATGACTTTACTAGGAGTGACTTCGAAAAGTCCAAGAAATATTCGGAAGGTCTTGAGTAGCGAGACTCAGCCATGAATGAATGGGAACCCTTAAAAGAGTGTTCCATAGGTAACCGATTTGATACCTAGAGTCGGTGTGGCTCCTAGAGGTGATTGCATGCCTAAGAGCAAAATGGTCATTTTGATAAGATGTTTTCAGAATTGATCTGGAACTGACTGAAAAGCACTAGACCATGCTGGATTGTCCTTAGGACATTCCTGGAAGGGTGGGTTTATCGCTCTAAGGTCTTAGGTATTTTTTGAGAAACATGCCAGATTAAATTAGATTGGGATGATACCTCATGGGCATTTTGGTCATTTGGCTTCAAGTGGGTCTGATGAGCTCGAGAAGCAACCAATTGACTAGATTGGAACTTAGAAGGTTGGTTCTTGATTTGAATGTGTCATAGCATTTGAAAGTTAGTCTGGTTAGGCTGAAGATTGCCAAGCGGGGAAAAATAGGGTGCTTACAGTAGAGTCGTTGCCTATGCTTCCAGATAGTTGAAGACTCATGAGAGAAATTATCCTATTTATGATTTAGAGCTAGCAATAGTTTTGTTTTCCTTAAAATTATAGAGATATTATCTGTATGGTGAGCCATGTGAAATATTCACAAATCATCAGAGTTTGAAGTATTTGTTTACCCAAAGAGATTTAAATGCAAGACAAAGGTGATGGATGGAAATGATTAAAGATTATGAGTGTGTCATTCATTATCATCCGAGAAGAGCTAATGTTGTGGTTGATACTTTAAGTAAAAAATCCTCAGGGAGATTGGCATGTCTTCAATGTCATTGGGTAGAATTGTTTGCTGAACTGATTTATTTGGGGATAGAGTTTGAAAGAATGGAAATTAAGGCAGTGTTAGCACAGTTTCAGGTAAGACCCTTATTGCTTAAACAAATTCAGGAATTGCAAACTCAATATTTACAATTGGAGAAAATAAAAAAGCAAGTGAAGGATGGAATGAGAACCGAGTTCTCCATACATGAAGATGATACATTGATGTTTGGGACCCTTTTTTGTATATGAAACAATTTAGCTTTAAAGAAGGAGATTTTGGAAGAGGCACATCAATCTTTATATGCTATGCATCTGGAAAGTACAACAATATATCAAGATCTTCGAGAAGTATTTTGGTAGCCTACTATGGAAAGAGAGATTGCCTAGTTTGTGGCTAAGTGCTTAACTTGTCAACAGGTAAAGGCAGAACATCAGAAGCTAGTAGGTTTATTGCAACCTCTTCCTATTCAACAGTGGAAGTGGGAGCACATAACTATGGACTCTATAGTGGGATTACCCAGAACCCAAAGTGGATTTGAGTCTATTTGGGTGATTGTTGGCAGATTGACCCAATCGGAACATTTCTTACCAGTTAAAACTACTTATACGCTTGACAAGTATGCTAAGTTAGATGTTGATGAGATTGTGAGGTTGCACGGTGCTCCTGTGTCTATCATTGCAGATAAGGATCAAAGATTTACTTCTAGATTTTGCCCTAGTTTACAGCAAGCAATGGGTACAACTTTAAAGTTCAACACGACATTTCATCCGCAAACTGATGGTCAATCGAAGAGAACTATTCAGACTTTAATGGATATGTTGAGGGCTTGTGTACTTGACTTTAAAGGTAGTTGGGAAGATCATTAGCTTTGATGCAGTTTGCTTATAATAATAGCTATCAATCCAGTATTGGGATGGCTCCATTTGAAGTTTTGTATACACGTCGGTGACGAACTCTAGTGTGTTGGAGTGAGGTGGGAAAGAGACAATTGTCAGGTCCCGAGATGGTTCAACATACAACTGAGAAGATTAAAATTGTATAAAAGCACTTGAAAGTGACACAAAGCAGGCAGAAAAGCTATGCCGACAATAGAAGAAGAGAATTAGAGTTTGAAGTTGGTGATCAAATATTTTTGAAAGTATCTCCATGGAAGGGTATCTTGAGATTTGGGAAGAAAGGCAAATTGAGTCCAAGATACATCGGACCTTATACGATTGTTGAACGACTTGGTACAACAACTTATTGGTTAGATTTGCCTCCTGCAATGTCTAAGTTGCATGATGTTTGTCACGTTTCCATGTTAAGGAAGTATATGCCGGATCTTTCTCATGTGTTAACTCAGCAACCAATAGAATTGGAAGGTGATTTGAGTTATGTTGAACAACCTGTTCAGATACTAGATTGTAGAGGACAAGTTCTATGGAACAAGATAGTACCATTTGTGAAAGTATTGTGGAGGAGTCTTATAGTGGAGGAGGCTACATGGGAGAGTGGGGAAACAATGAGGAAATAGTATTCATATCTATTTTAGCTTGGTGTCATGCTCAGATTTTTTGCACTCGAGGAATACACACACAAGCGGAAAAAATAATGTACTAGCTCGCTAGAACTCATCCTACCCAAAAGGATGCGTGCAACTAGATTTGAATTGAAAATTGATTTGAATAAGGGCTTTTCGAAAACATTTGGAGTCACCACCCAACTTGATTAAGGTGAGTTAGGTCATCTAAAAACTAAGCACAATCTGAAGATTACATTTAAGGTTTTTGAAAAAGGTGTTTTGAAAATACTCCCTTAAGAAAGGGTTTTTAAGAAAAGAGGTTGTTTGGCAACCTTTGAAAATGTTTAAACTATTTTTTTTAAATAACTTCATTTGGTCTTTGAAAACAGTGATCTAGGTTCGGAGGTTAGTTACGTGTAGGAAAGACGCACTAAGCCATTACTCTACCTCACCCTTGCTGTACCTTCATGTCTATTCACCCTAGATTCACCCATTAGAATCTTTGATTGATACATGTCCAAAAACTATTCACTTTAGAAAAGACTTTCAAAAAGAAACTTGATATGATGTATGATATGCAAGTGCAAGAAAAGACTTTGAATTTGAAAATAGATTTGAAAAGAACTTAATTTTATTTTGAAAGAAAGATTTGGAAATAGAAATTTAAAAATAGATTTTTGGAATTGGAAGTTTGAAAATAGTTATAGAATTGGGGATTTAAAAAAAAAATTATGACTGCACCCGTAAGGGTTGCCTATGTATCCCTTATGAGGAATCAGGCTAGTCGTAGTTCAGATAAGAGTCCAATTGAAAATAGAAGATTTTGATTGAAAAAAGAAATTGAGTTGGAATTTGGATTGGAAGATTAGGAAATTTGAACTTTGATTGGAAGATTTGAAAAGATTAGTTTTGGGAAGCTTTGACTGAGAAAAGACTTGAGGTTTAAGAAAGATTTGACTTGAAAGTTGGACTTGAAAGATTAGGGAAATATTGAATTTAGGAAAGGTTCAACTTAGGAAAGTTTCAAAATAGGAAAGTTTCGTTTTAGGAAAGTTCCATTTTAGAAAAGATTTCGAATTAGGAATATTTAAAATAGGAAAGGTTTTGAATTTAGAAATTTTTAAGTTAAGAAAGATTTGAATTTAGAAAGTTTTGACTTTAGAAAGTGTTGAATTTAGAAAGTTTTGGATTCAAAAAGATTTAAAATTTAGAAAGTTTAGAATTTTAGAAGGATTTGAAGTTTGAGCTTTAGAAATACTTAAAATTGGGAAAGGTTTGAAGTTAAGAAAGATTTAAAAATTTAGATTTGGAAAGGTATGGAATTAGGAAAGGTTGGAATTAAGAAGATTAAGAATCTTAAAGTTTCAGGAAAGATTTGAAAGTTTAAGTTTTGGAAACTTAAGGTTTAGGAAGGTATGAGATTAGGAAGGATTGGATTAGGAAATATTTGAATTGGGAAAGACTTGGATTTCTATTTCCTAAAACAAAAGATTGAATTTTGTTTCTAAAAGGAGGTGATTTGATTTTATTTCCGAAAACGATGGATTGGATCTAGTTTCCTAAATAGGAGATTGGATTTGGTTTCCTAAAATGAAGGATATGATTCGACATGGAATTGGAAAGAAGTTTTGAAAATCCCAGATTTAGAAGTCTATGATTTGATGTAAAAAATAGGTTTTGAAAATTTATAATTTTATGTAGAAAAGAGGTTTTGGAAACCTAGGTTTTGAGGCAAGATAGGAAATCATCTTTTAGGAAAGAAATTTAGGGTTTCCTAATCATGGCTCTAGGGTTTGACTTGGACTTCAAGAAAAGAGATTTTTGGAAAGTAGAACGTTTGGAAAGAAAGATTTTTAGAAGGAGATATTGGAAAGGAGTTTTTAGAAAGTAAACTTGAAAAGACAATTTTTGGAAAGGGATTTTTGTAAAGAGTTTTTTAGGAAGGAAACTTAAGGAGCGTTTTTAGAAAGTGAATTTTGAAGAGAACTTTTTGGAAGGAACTGGAAAAAAAGTGCCTTTAGGAAAGTGAGTTTTGTGAAGGGAATTTTTAGAAAGCAATTTTGGAAAGGAGATTGGAGACAGTTTTTGGAAAGTATATTGGAGAAGAGATTTTAGAAAGTAGATTTGAAAAGAGATTTTGGAGAGGATTCAAAAAGATGTTTTGGAAAGTAAGTTTGAAAAGTAATTTGGAAAGGGATTTAAATGTGAACTTTCGCAAGCCTCTAAAAGTATCCTACTTTCCTAAAATGATTCTAACCATAAGAAGATTAGAACCATTCTAGGATTATGGTTTTCAAAACAACAAGGATTTGAAAATATGGACCATATTGGTCACTTGATATGTAATACTATCCTAAAGCAACCCTAACCATGGGAAGGCTAGAATCACCTTAGGATCGTGGTTTCAGAAACAAGTTTTGAAGAAGAAGATTTTGACACAAGCTTTGAAAATGATTTTGACGCAAGTTTTGAAAACGATTTTTGATGCAAGTTTTGAAAACAAGTTTAAAAATAATTTTTGGAGAGATGCATGATCATGATATGCACAATGCCAGTTGGGGTCGTAAACATACAAGGTTAAAGGCTTCACCACATAATCAAGGGGGCCGAACCCACGTGGTCTCTAGTTGGACTAAGAGAAAACCCTCGACATGATGACTTTCAATAGCCTAATCCTACACATAAACTGGGGAGTCCCTTGTTTCAAGCATGCAAGAAGGGGGGGGGGGGTAGAAAATGGGGGATTAAAATAGAAGAAAACCCAAGTGGTTTAGGAGAGAGAAGAGTGAGGGGGGAAATTACGTAAACGTAAATAGGAAACCTACCTTGCGTCTTCTTTTATTTGCTTTGCTTTATTTGCTTTGTTTTTCTTGCTTTGCTTCGGTCTTTACCTTGATTTTCGAGAGCTTGTTCTGATCTTCAAGAGCTTTTATGTTGCAGCACTTCAAGTCTACAATGGAGGCTAGTATATGAGTGTATGTGAGTGTATGAAGTAGGGGTTTGCATATGGAGGCTAGGGTTTGAAGAACCTAAAGGAAACTAGGGTTTGGAAGGACTTCGAGCTCTGTATATCGAAGAGCAGGGTTTTTGGATTGAGTTTGCGGACCCTTTTTGCGCTGGAGGAGGCTCTGTATTTATAAACAAAAGATTGACCTGGCACCTGTTGTAGTGGTGCTTGGCAAAACTTCCTTCTGGCACCACTAGGAGTGGCGCCAAGCCAAATTTTGGCTTAACGCCACTTAGCAAAGTTTTAAGGTCAGCAAGCAACGTATCTTCAGAAGATTTAGGTGCCTGTACTAGTGACTACGATGCAATTTTTAGCCTAACTTCACTAGGAGTGACTCCGGAAGGTCCGAGAATGAATTAGAAGGCTAGGAATGGCCTGGAGGGTTGGAAAGGGACAACAACCCCAAGAATAGTGTCTCGAGAGTAGTAAACTTGAAAAATGATATCAATATGTGTCGGAGGGGTTGACCGGGCCATTAGGGCCAAAACAGTCAATCGGGCCAGAAAGCTATCGGGATGGACTTGGAATGTCCCAAGAAAAGACCGCAGCCTTAGAAACATTAGCTAGAATGTTCTAGGGGTCTACTGGTTTGATACCTAGAGCAGGTGTGTTTCTTGGGGCTTTCAGATGCTTAAGGGCAAAATGGTCATTTAGCTTCAAGTGGGTCCGGGAAGCAACCGATGGACTAAATTGGAGTTTAGAAGTTGGGTTAGAGTCTGAATATTCATGTGACATGTGAAAGTGAGTCCAGTTGGGCTGGAGATTGCTGAGTGGGCAAAAATGGGGTGCTTACACCTGGTAAGTGAATTTCGGGATGAAATTGTTAAATGAGGGAAAATTGTCAAACCCGAGATTGTTTAGCATCATGTTTAGTTTAATTGCATACATTAGAGGCAAAATTATCATTTGTGTGAGCATTTCATGAGGTTGGCTACGTCTTAGCTTATGCTGGGCCTTACTGATCTCATGTCGACATCATTATTTGCAATGGGTTTGTATTGGATCTCTTCTATAACAGATTAGCATTACCATTCTTTGTGGGTCGACTAGAGTTGGAGAATGTGGAATCTTTATCTCACGGTGATCATCATTAATTAATCATAAGCATGATTAATTATATTAATCATGTGGATTAGTGAAGTGCTAGGTGTGCATGTGTGCATGTGTATGCTTGACACCTAGTGTGTGACTCAATGATGCGAAGTGCGTGCTTGTCATTAGCAACGGTGCATGTGTGACATATGGCCCATTAGATACAAGTTGTATCTATCTTGGCTTTCAAGGGGGAAGAAGAAAGAGAGGAGCTGGTGTCGAGAAGAGAGAGAGAGAGAAAGGGAAGGAAAATAAAAGGAAAGTGCAAGGGAAAGCTTGTGTGATCATTTCTTGAGATGAGAATTGCATTTTCATGCTTATTTTATTGTGTTTTATGGTGTTTGCATGTTTGTATGTCATGTCATGCCATGGTGGTGAATAAGAGGTGAGATGAAATATTTAAAGTTTCCATGTGAAAGACTTGAATCTTAACTATGGTTCATGGTTTTGCCGTGTGAAGTCTTGTTGTGGCCTTAGAATGTCATTTTGGGTAATTGGAGAGTTTGGGGTTGTGTTGGGATGATATGATAAGCTTTGGAGTTAGGTGGGCAACTTGTATTTTCAAGCCACAAGAGGGCTTTGGTCAGCAAGACGGTCTCTGGTGTCGTCCTAACAACAAACTACAAAAGCAAGGTCGGCAATTTGCCTTCTCCAGTCGATTGGGCGATAGGCCAAAGTCGGCACTTTCCATTATAGTCAGCATGTTCCATAAAGGTTGACAACTGTCTGCTGGTTGTCTTGACGATGTTTAAGATTGTCCTGATAGTCAGAATATTGGCATTAGTGTACAATTGTACTTTGCATGACAACGGGAAGGGTTTAACATGTCACATTTCATACATTGGTTATGCATTATAACATTGACTTCATCAAGTTTGATGTGGTGGTATATGATAGGTTTGGAAGCAGAGCAAAGCACTTTGACATAACCAAAGAGGTGACTCAAGTGTCGTTATAAAGTGGTAACAAGTAGGCTATAAGATATTCATATTCATAATGTGCTAATTATCTTTATATCTATATTGTGGTATTAATTATTGGATTATAAGGTGATATTTGCATACAATAGATCTTGTGTGCATAATTTGCATTGCATGTGAGAAGTTTTAGTCGAGCAGGGTCTAACCTAAAAGGTGTTGAAAGAGGGACATCCTTGATAACAAGCCATTGATATATTGAGCTAATATTATCAAAATAGTGCGCTCATTTGTGGTTTATCATACATTACATCACATGAGAAGATATACCTTATTTTAATGGTGATTTATCTATTGGTGGAGTATTTATTAATTATCTGTCATTCAATCATTATGAGTTTGAGTATCTTCATGAGCATGTGGATATATAGCTCACACCCACAAATGTTGTTTTACATGATGTTTGGAGATATCCAGTCCACTATCGAGGTTGGGGTTGACTTGGGAGCTTGAGAAGCTCTTGTTGTGATGTCAACAATCTATTTATGTGTACTTTGCATCTTTTTTATATGAACTCTTGTATCAGTATAAGTTATATTCAGATGATTATATAAAGGTGTTTGATGATTTATGAGATTTTATATTATAGATGATGATATTATTGATTCCTACAAGATTTCTATATTTAGGTCTTTGTGAAGGTTTTGCTTACATGTTGGTGACCTGTGCGATCACGTTCACCTAACATGATGTTAATGATACCTGATTAAGAGTGCACATGGTAATAGCAATGTCATGAGCATCCAATCTGGTTGTATTACCATTCTGCCACTGAGTCTGCTCCTGCTGCTAATCCAAAGCTATCCGCTGAGAAGCTGCTAACTGCTTCTGAATAGCAGTAAGAGTCTGAGAATGTAGCATCATCAGCTAACTCTGGTACTGAAGAAGCGTGGTAAAGCCAGGACCTTCTTGCTCCTACTAATGTTGTTCTGGTGGAGGATACTAGCCTGCCTATTGCTACTGAGTTGGCTACTGCTGAGCTGCCTCCTGAGCACTCCTTTGGATGCCCCCAATCTGCCCAGATGCTCTATTCCTTGAACAAAGATCAATGCCCTTCTTCGAGGTCTTCGTAACAATCTATGCCCAAGGTTTAGCCCAGCTTGGGTGGTCGCCAAAAGGGATGCTCGCCTGGGAGGTCGCCAATCTGGTACCGGCCAACAGTGCCATTAAAAGAAAATGGGGCAAGTCGATGGACCTACCTCGCCTGATAGCCCACATAATTAGGCCTCTAAATCTACTACACTTTGCAGTCCATCCTAATGGAAAAGGGTATAATAGGTCCAAAGGAAGAGATGTCAATATCTAAGGGCAAGTACCCTCTTGGGTACCTGTGAAGTAATCCAAGTCTCACTGGGGGCCAACACATCAGCAATCAATGTCTCATGATCAGGAGCTCCTGTCCCTTCATACCTAAACTGAGGGTCAGCACCCCTCGGGATGTCAAAGAATCTAGCAATAACAGTAGGGTAATCACAACATCCTTAACCCTAACCTAAGACCTAATAACCTCTTGCCCCAGAACCTCAAAAGTCATAAAGATGTTGGCCATGAACTCAGTAACTAGAGTAGCTCGACACTGGCCCCTAAATCTAGCCAACCCTAACCATTAGCACTAGGTCATCAGCTCGAGCCAACGATAAGGCTCCTTAGCAAACTGAGTAAGGATCCAACACCACTCTAAGACGGTGCTCATTTGGCCCCAAAGATGATCAAAAGCTATTTGTGCATCAAGACTGACAAAACAGGTCTCATCATACTAGGGCACCTAGGTTCCTCTACACACCTGCTAAGCTTTCATCCGAGCAACCTCTAATCCCTCCCCTAGAGCTTGTCCACTACCAGCCATGGTAGAAGACAAGGATAATAAAGCAAAAACATGACACCCCAAACTCCTAAATTAAGAAAGGAAATGAAAAGACCAGAACAAGAGAGCTAGGAATACCTATAGGAAGGTCGGGAATGGAAATACATAAGAGTGGGATCCACCAGGACGATCCAGTAGGGCTTCGTTGCTCCAAAAATATCACTAACTCACAAAGAAACAACTCTCACAATTTTTCATTCGTGAAAAATGAGGTGAGCACTCGGCCTTGTATAGAAATCGCATCATCGAGTGCTCGGTCACTTAAGCCCGTGTGCTTGCTTACGTGCGTTGAGCATTTCCTTGTGTAACTGATCACTGGCTTACACTTAACTTCGCTCGCTTTGGTAATAACTTCTCTCAGGAGTCCAAACGTTGCTGATGTGGCCGAGCACTCGCATAACCTCATTGATCGCTCAACCGTTTGCTCAGTAAACACACCGGTTGCTTGGTTAAGCAGAAATGCCAGAATTTTTCAAAAATTTTCAAGTTTTCGTGGACAAACACTCTACAAGTTAATAACAAACTACAACTACCAACTACAAACTACAAACTAAGAACAAAAGCCATCCTAGATGGTGTCCCCCCAACCTAAACAATCCAATGTCCCTATTGCATACCAAAGCAAGAGAGAAAGATTGGGTGAAAGCAAAGAAAAGAAGAGTGAACTAGGAGGAAACATTCCCCCAAACTAGGACAAGGTGAAAAAAATGAAGAAAAACAAAGCAAACAAAACAACTACTCCTAAACTACTTAAAAGTGGGGGGGGGGGTGATTATCCAACACCAAGGGATGGGAAGTGGCCATCACGCCCGAAATCCACCCCTAGGAATGCTAATGGTAGGTTGGTTGGAAATGGTTTCCCTTCACCACACCACTCCTTACATAAATGATTGCATTAGTGGTTCCTAGGAATGGTTGTCCTAGAATGATGGGAATATGGTTTTGGGTTCAATGACCCAAAACTGGTTTAGTCTCTAGGAAATTGAAGTCAACGGGAAACTAAAAATGATCCACTTAGATAGACACATCTTCAATTATCCTTTTAGGAACCTTAATAGACCAATCCGCTAGCTCTAATGTGACATGTGTAGCTTCAACTCTCCTAATCCTAGTTCTTTATAAACCGAAAAGGGCAAGTGGTTGACACTAGAGCCTAAGTCGAGGAGGGCTCAGTCTATTTTGTGTCCCCCTAAAGTGTAAGAGATGGTGGGGCATTTGGGGTCTTTATACTTAGTTACCATCTTGCATTGTAAGAAGGCACTTTGGCATTCATTCATCATGGATGTTTCTTTCACTTGTAACCTTCTCTTGAAAGTACACAAGTCCTTAAGAAACTTGGCATAAGAAGGTATTTGCTTTATAGCATCAAGAATAGGAATGTTGACCTTAACATCTTTAAAAACTTCATAAATTTCAGCATTTAGAAGTTCATGTTTGGGTTTGATTAGCCTTTGAGGAAAATAAGCATGTTTTTAGATGTCTTTCCTCTTTTCCTTAATGGCCTCACTAAATGTTTCAAGGGATGTTTATATGGTATCTCTTTCTTTATCTTTTTTCTCTAACTCTGTGGTCTCTCTCTCATTCTCCTCTCTCTTTTCTCTTTGATTCCTTTCTTATTCTCCTCTCTCTTCTTGTAAGCACCCCATTTTTGACCGCTCGACAATCTACACTCCGTCTAGACTTGTTTTCAAATTATTGTAGACATATTCCTATCAAAACAAATTCTCTAGGTCCAAATCCCGTCTGTCCATTGCTTCGCGGGCCTGTCAAGCCCAAATAGAGGCAAAATGACCAAAATACCCTTAGGGGCATTGTCCTTTCTTATTCCAATTCCAATCCCACTCTCGAGACAGTTTATTCCTTGAGACGGTTCAAATCCAGGCACGTCTTTTCGAAGACGGTAAGACCCCTTTCCAATCCCTCTCTCGAGACAGTTTATTCCTCGAGAAGGTTCTAACCGAGGCACGTCTCCTTGGAGACGATAAGTCCCCTTTCCAACCCCTCTCTCGAGGCAGTTTATTCCTCGAGACGGTTACAACCCAGGCACGTCTTTTCAGAGATGGTAAGACCCCTTTCCAATCCCACTCTCGAGACAGTTTATTCCCCGAGATGGTTCCAATCTAGGCACGTCTTTTCGGAGATGGTAAGACCCCTTTCCAATCCCTCTATCGAGACAGTTTATTCCTTGAGACGGTTCCAACCCAGGCACGTCTTTTCGGAGACGGTAAGACCCCTTTCCAATCCCTCTTTCGAGACAGTTTATTCCTCAAGACGATTCCAATCCAGGCACGTCTTTTCGGAGACGATAAGTCCCCTTTGCAATGCCTCTCTCGGGATAGTTTATTCCTCGAGACGGTTCCAACTCAGGCACGTCTCTTCAGAGATGATAAGTCCCCTTTCCAATCCCTCTCTCGAGATAGTTTATTCCTCAAGACAGTTCCAATCCAGGCACGTCTTTTCGAAGATGATAAGACCCCTTTCCAATCCTTCTCTCGAGACAGTTTATTCCTCGAGACGATTTCAACTCAGGCATGTCTCTTTGGAGACGATAAGTCCCCTTTCCAATCCCTCTCTCGAGACAGCTTATTCCTCGAGACGGTCCAAGTAGCGAAACTACTCACAAAACCGTTAGAGTAGTGGAAATACTCACAAATAGGTCGATATAGGGAATTGCCAACAAACCCCTGTGTCACGACAACCGCCGTTAGAGTGGCGGAAACACTCAATACCCAGGTCAACACCAGTGTCTGTTAGCCCACTTTGGTGAAAAATGACCAAACTGCCCTTTGGACATTTTCTGAGACTTTCTGGTCAAAATGACCATTTTGCCCCTAGGCATCCAAACGCCCCGGGAACCACACCGGCTCTGGGTATCAAACCGGTAACCTTCTGAGACTGCTTTTTATAGTATTCTCAAATCTCCCTTTACCTTTTTGGATCATTCCGAGTCAGTTCCGGCCCACCCGGTACAAAATGACCGTTTTGCCCCTGGTGGGCTGGTCTCCTTTTCTGACCACACCGGCTCTGGGTATCAAATCGGTAACCTCCCGAGAATGCTTCTTGTAGTATTCTCAGCCTTTCCTTATCTTTCTGGGTCATTCCGACTCAGTTCCGGCAAACCCGGTGCGAAATGACCGTTTTGCCCCTGGTGGGTCGGTCTCCTTTTCCGACCACGCCGGCTCTGGGAATCAAACCGGAAACCTTTGGGAACATTCTGAATAATATTTCTAGATCCCAAGTCTTCTTCCGAGACAGTCTGAGTCTGTCCCGGTAACTTTTCGGTCTGGTTGACCGTTTTGCCCCTAAAGGCCCGGTCAACCCTTCCGATACATCCTATCCTCACTTTTCAAGTCAAATACATCCAGGACAATAGTTTTAGTGTTCCTATCCTTTTCCGGCCTTCCAGGTCATTCCCGGCTCTTTCAAATCATCCCTGGACTTTCTAGAGTCACTCCTAGTAAAGCCAGGCTAAAAATTGCATGGTAGTCACTAGTACAGGCGCCTAAATCTAGTCAAAGATACGTTGCTTGCCGACCTTAAATGTTTCCTAAGTGGCTGGCACCACTACTAGTGGTGCCAAGCCAAAAATTGGCCTAGCACGACTACTAGTGGCACTAGTGTAAAATTTGGCCTGGCGCCACTACAACAGGCGCCAGTGTTGTCCAACCTCTATAAATACAGAGCCTCATTCAACGTGAAAAGGGTTCGCAAACTCAAACCAAAAATCATATATTTCGATATACAGAGCTCGAGTACCTCCAAAACCCTAGCTTCCTTAGGTTTTCCAAACCCTAGCCACTATACACTAAACCCTAGCCTCCTATACACTCCTATACATCCCCATACACTCATACACTAACCTTCAACCCTCCTTCGAAGACTTGAAGAGTTGAAGTCTGAAGTTTGAAGCTTGAAGACAACTCTTGAAGTCTAAAAGTAAAGATCAAGACGAAGACCGAAGACTGAAGAAAGCAAGGTGCACAAAATAAACAAGACATACGGTAGGCTTCCTATTTAAATTTCCGCACTTCCCCCCTCTCTCTTCTCTCTCCTAACCCATTTGGGTTTTCTCTATTTTAATCCCCCATCTCTTTTCCCCCCTTTCTTTGCATGCTTGAAACAAGGGGATTCCTGGTCCATGTGTAGGATTGGACTATTGGAGAGTCACCGTGTCGGGGGCTTTCTTTTAGTCTAACCGGAGACCACGTGGGTTCGGCCCCCTTGATTATATGGTGAAGCCTTAACCTTGTATGTGCACGACCCCAAAATTGCATTGTGCATATCATGATCTTGCATCTTCCAAAAATCATTTTCAAAGTTGTTTTCAAATCGTTTTCAAACTTGTTTTCAAAATTGTATCAAAATCTATTTTTCAAAACATGTTTTCAAAATCACAATCCTAGGGTGATTCTAGCTTTTCCATGGCTAGGATTGCTTTAGGAAAGTGTTACATTTAAAGTGACCAATACGGTCCATATTTTCAAATCTTGTTGTTTTCAAAACCGCTTTCCTAAAGTGGTTCTAGCCCTCTTATGGTTAGAATTGCTTTAGGAAAGTGAGATGTTTTTACACCTTCTAAAAACTCTCTTTTCAAAAAGTCTTTCTTCCTAAAAATCTCTTTTTTAACATACTTTCCTAAAAACTCTCCTCTCCAAAATTGTTTTCAAAAGCTCGCTTCCAAAATCTATTTTTCAAAACTCCCTTTTTCAACTCCTTTCCAAAATCCTCTCCCCAAAATCCACTTTCTAAAAGCGTTCCCCAAAAATCTTTTCAAAAACTCTCTTCAAACAATCTTCAACCAAAAATCTTCCTGGAAGAACTCTCTCCAAAAATCTTTCTAAAAAACTCTCTTTCCAAAATCTTCCTTCTAGAAACTCCTCTCTAGGATTTCCTTCCAAAAAACTTGTTTCTAAAAACACACTTTCCAAAATTTCTTCTCTTTAAAATAGTTTTCCAAAAACTCCATCTTCAAATTCACTTTCCAAAAACTCTTCCCTAGGATTCCCTTCTAGAAAACCTTTGTTTCCAAAAATGCACTTTCCAAAAAAACTATTTCCTTAGAGCCCAAGTCAAGCCATAGAACCCACAATTAAGAAACCCTAATTTTCTTCCCAAAAACATGATTTTCAAACTTTGCCCCAAACATAGGTTTCCAAAACCTCTTGATTTCACATCCAAATGATACACGTTTCCAAAACCTTTTTTCTACGTCAAAACTATAATTTTTCAAAACTAGGGTTTCTAGAATCTCCCTTTCCAAATCCTTGCCAAATCCTATCTTCCCTTTAGGAAACCAAATCAAATCTCCCCGCTTAGGAAACCGAATCCAATCCTCCGTTTTTGTAAACAAAATAAAACCTTTGCTTTTAGAAACTAAATCCAATCCCTCCCAAATCCAACTCTTTCCTAATTCAAATCCTTCCTAAGCTTCTCCTTTCCTAAATCCTAAGTTTTCAAAACTTGAACATAAAAATCTTTCCTAAATTTTAAAACTCAATTTCCACATCCTTCCTAACTCCACTCTTTCCGAATTCTACCCCTTTCCAAATCTCAACTTTCCAGATCTAATTTTTCAAACCTTTCCTAATTTCAAGATTTTCTAAAACTCAAACTCTAAAACCCTTCAAATCTTAAACTTTCCAAATTCCAAATATTTTCAAAATTCATAGCTTTCCAAATTCAAAACTTTCTTAAGTTAAGATTTTCTAAATCTAAAAACTTTCTAAATTCTAAATTTTCCTAAACTTCAAATCTTTCCAAATCTAAAATTTTCTAAACTCAAAACATTTTTATTTTCAAAACTTCCTTGTTTTCTAAACTTTTCCGCTTTTAAAACTTTCCTTTTTCAAAACATTCCAAAATTCAAAACTTTCTTCACTTGAAACTTTCTAAATTCTAATCCTTTCTTAAACTAAACTTTTCCTAATTCAAAACATTTCTAAATTCAATACTTTCCTACTTCAAAAACTTTCCTAAAGTGAAAACTTTCCAAATTCAAAACTTTCCTTAGTTGAAACTTTTCAATTTTCAAAACTTTCTTAATTCAAAACTTTCCTAATTAGAAACTTTTCAAAAATGAAACTTTCCTAATTCGAAACTTTCCCAAATCAAACCTTTCTTAATTCAAACATTTCCTAAATCTAATTTTTCTCTAAACCTTCCAAGTCGAGTCAAATCTTTCCTAAGTCTAGGTTTCCTAAAACCAAGTCTTTCCAAAATCAATCTTTCCAAAGCAAGTCCAATCTTCTCAATTTCAATTTCCAATCTCCTCTTCTAATCTCAAATCAAATCCAATCTTCAATTCAATCTCTTTCTTCCAATCCAATCTCTCTCTTCAAATCAATCTCTTTTCAATCGGACTCCGGTCCGAACTACGTCTGACTTGATTCCCCCAAAGGGATACATAGGCAACCTTCATAGGTGCGGTCACAACACTTTTCAAACTTTCAATTCCATCCGCATGGGTGTGGTCTCCACATTTTTCAAATCTCAAAGTCCAATCTATTTTCAAAATTCCAATTTCAAAATTTCTATTTCCAAATTTTTGAACTTTCCAATTTCAATTCCATCTCTTCAGATCTATTTTTAAATCAAATCAATCTCTTTTCAAATCTATTTTTCAATTCTCTTAACTTGCACTTGCATATCATGCATCATGTTAGTTTCTTTTCAAGCATTGTTTTTCAAAGTGGATAGGATTGGCCAATAGTTAGTTGAAGACTCTCATAGGTGAATCTAGGGTAGATTGATATGTAGGTACCGAAAGGGCGGGGTAGGGTGATGGCTTAGTGCGTCTTCTGTACAGGTAACCAACCTTCGAACTTAGGATCACTGATTTCGAAGACCAAAACGGAGTTATTTTTCAAAAAGGGCTAAATGTTTTCCAAAGGTTGCCAAACAAACTGTTTTCCTAAAAAACCCTCTCTTGAGGAGATATTTTCAAAATCATTTTTCAAAAACCCTAAGTGTAGTCTTCGGATTATTCTTAGTTTTTAGGTGACCTAACTCACCTTAATCAAATTATGTGGCAACTCCAAATCTTTTCTAAAAGCCCTTTATTTAAATCAATTTTCAATTCAAACTTAGCTGCACTCATTCTTCTAGAAGGGTGAGTTCTAATGAGAGAGTACAGTATTTTTCCAGCTTGGGTGAGTATTCCTCGAGTGCGAAAAATCTGCGCGCGACACTTCTCTTTAGTTCCTCTCTCATTCTCCTCTCTCTTCTTACCCAAATCAATACTCGTCTTAGAAGTCTCTTCCTTAGTTGGAATGGTTTTATCTATGATTTTGCATATTCTAAGTGTTGTGATGTCATGTGCTTGCTCATGGCTAGTTTAAGGTTCCATCGTACCCTCGGTAATGTGTACTTGCCTCACCACCAGGTTAGGTTGAGGTTGAGTCAGGAATCTACTGGGAACATTTTGGGTTAAAGATTGTGTCAAAGTAGACATTTGCTTTGCTATATCCTCAAGCGACCTAGTATGTTGAATTAACACCTTTTATTGTTTATCTACCCTTGTGGTCACCCTTCTTACATCGTTAGTGAGTTGATAGATGGTATCTTTAATAGGCTTCCTATATGAGGGGGTTGATATGCATTGGGTTAATTTTGGAATTGTGCTATGGGTTGTTGTTGGTAAGGTTGACTTCGTGGTTGAGGTTGAGGTTGATATTGTGGTGCTTGGAATGGTGGAGGTGGAGCTTGATATGGTTGAGGGTTTTGAGACCCTCCTTGGTATGCTTGAGGGTTTGAAGTTCCCTCATCCCTCCATTGAAAATTGGGATGATCCCTCCATCCCGGGTTGTATGTGTTAGAGTAGGGGTTGCTCCCACCTCTTTGATATTGGCCAATCGCATTAACTTGGCCGTGTAAAGCTTTCTTCACACCCGGAATGACTGGATATGAAGTGGTGTCATGATCCATAGTCTCACACACAAGGCAACACATATCTTTTATTACCTCACTCTCAACCACATTCACTTTCTTAATTTCAAGGGTATTTCTAACTTTCTTGCCAAAGTGTCAAGCCAAGCACCCACATCATCAACTTCATTAAGTTGAAACTTCCTTACCTCTTGTTGGTTTAGGCGTCCCTTGGGATTTTGGGTCTCAGTAATTGCCCAATCCCTAGCCAAATTTGCCAAGTAATCAAAATAATTGTATGCCTCGTGGGGTTGTTTATCAAATAATGTCCCCTCACACATTAACTCAACGAATTGTTTCAATTTGAGGGGTAAAGAAGAGTAGAATGCACTGATAACATGCCAATCAGTAAAGCCGTGATGTGGACAAGAATTTAGAAGGTTCTTGAACCTTTCCCAACATTGAAAGAATGATTTTCCTATCATGGGGGAGAATTGAGAGATTTTGCATCTAATCTCCTTGGTCCTATCTCTAAAGAAAAACTTTCTCAAGAATTCCCCTTGAAGAGTTGCCCAAGAATGAATGGACAAAGGCCTCAATGTATTGAACCATGTCTTGGCCTTGTCCTTGAGACAAAACAGAAAGAGCTTCATAAAAAACACTTCCCTTGGACATGAGTTGTCCATTGCAAGAGAGCAAGCATCCTTAAACTCTATAATGAATGTGTATAGTTGCTCGGAGTCCATACTATGAAATTGGGGTAACATTTGCATCATTCCTTGCCTAATATTCAACGTGTTATAGTACGACAATAAAATAATGCCAGAAGTTGGTGCTTACATAGGTGGGTTTATGTAATCACAAAATGTCCTAGGGTGTGGAGCCGCCATGTTGCCATGATTGCTTCCTCTATCAAGGTCATTGCCTCCAACTACATTAGGACGATTTGGTGTAAGGTTGGGGTTAAAATTAGTATTAGGATTGGGGATGATATTGGAGATGCCATTGGGATTGGGAGGAAATATGTTAAGTAGCCCTCCTTCGTTAATATTGGTCATTGGTATGAAACCAAGGTCGACAACTAAGGGAAGTCCAGAAGTAGGCTCTCTAATTGGTGAAGAAATGCTAGTGGTCTCAATTCTCACAAGACAGTTGTGTGTGTCCCGAATGAAATATGGCATGCAAGTATGAATGCACACTAAATGGACTGTCAAGGTCTTATCAACAAACCATACACAAAGCATAATTCACAATGCCAAAAAATAGCTTTTTCTCATTGCAATTACCAGACAACAGCTTTTTCAATTCAATTTAAATCCTTCAATCTCCACATGTAAAGACAATACCACCAATTCAAAGATATAGCATACTAACCAATCATCCAAACTATGTCACCAATTGGGCTCCTAGCAAGATGTAATGCAATTACACTAACCAAACAAAGCAAACTTAGAAAAGAATAACAAAAAATCTAGCACAAATATTCACATAAAAAGGGACGAAGGATGTACCCTTGGCCCTAAGCCGTAGATGCTTCTTTCAAGGTGGATACGAAGATCCAATTCTACCTATCCGCAACTAAATCTAAGCTCATCCAAAGTTCACATTATGCCTTTAATCCCCAGTAATGGCGCCAAAACTTGGTTCAGATCCCGCAAGTGTACAATTTCGGAATGTAGTTTACCGATTAATTCCCGGTTATCATTCTTCGCATAGAATTGATTCCAATATAGAAATGAACTCTCAACTCACAATGGACTCACTCAAATTGGATTGCAAATCGAATAAAATTGAACCTAAAGGTAACAAAAGTAAACCAAAAATCTTTTAGTTTTGAGAAGGGTGGTTCACTAACAACTAGGTAATTCAAATAAAGCTAATTGATATTTAGCAATTATATTAAGGAATTTAAGAACAATTAACAACTAAACTATCAACCAAGCAAAGCAATTAAGATTCTATGGCAATTAAAGGGGATTTGAATGCAATTGATTCAATTCACCAAGTTCAACAAGAATTCCAATAGAGGTTTGTTAGCTCAAATCAAGGATCACTCCATGGATCCTTGATTTGGGGGATTTCGACCATAAGACCATGGATTCATACCCAATTAAGATTAGAAGTATAAGCTATTGATAGAATCATTGGTTCAAACCTTACATTTGTGCAAAATCCCTCTGCCAAATGTACAATTGTGCATAAGAGTTACCAAATTGTGTTATGAACCTAAGTTTTATAATAGATCCAAACTTAATCAAGTAGAATTAGAGAATTCTTAAGATAATTCAATGAGATTCATATATCTCCATGAAAATCCTTGAAGATCCTTGGCAAATCTTTACAATTGCACCCAAATTGGGGTGTAGGTACTGGATTCCATGATAGAAAGCATTAAGAAATGAAGATCTTGCATTGAAACTGATAAACTATAGTGTTTGGACACAATAAAAATGTAAGAAAGTGCAAGAAAAGCTAAGAAAATCATTCTCTCTCTCAACAACACTCTCCAATATAAATTATATCTAAATATCTAAGTACAAAAGTGAGAGATCTCCTAAAAATGCCTAAAATAGCCTTTTATGCGCTGGATAAAAGCAAAGCTCTATCAAGTGAGCGCTCAGTCAAGCCACCGATCGCTCAGCTGAGCACTCGGTTAGCGCTCCTGAATCAATTGGTAAAAATGGCCCTCTGAAGTTTAGCACTCTTGAATCAATCAATGAAATTGGCTTGTAGAATCTAGCAATATGTGCATTTTTCTGACGTCCAAGCGCTCGGTGGAATTGGCGATCACTCGCTGATGTACTTTTGGCCCTTTCTTCTACAATTAAGCTCCATTCCCTGCAATTAAATTGAAAAGGCATGTTTAAGGCAATTTAAGGATAAAATATTAATCCAGTATCTAAACTAGAGCTAACAATCCACTAATTAGGGGATTGATATTACACTTTTGGAGTGTAATCAATGATCCAACAAGTTGTACAAAAATAAATTATAAGCTTATAATGCCATTTAATGCCAATAATATAAATAAATAAAAGAGGTTTAGAGAGCAATGAGAGTCGAACATAAATAAAAGGGAAAGGGCAATAGTGAGGAGTAGTGCTAAAATTAAGAGGGCAAAAATAGATATACATGAAACAAAGAGGGTAAAAATAAAATTTTTCCTAAACATAGTACTCCCCTTTTAACTTCTCTTGTTCTTTTCGGCTGATGAATGTATAACAAGGTAAAGAAATCTGTGCTAACTCAAAATCTCAAGTTATGTTTTGTGGAATGTTTGACATTTCAGATCAAAACATCATTTTTAATGCTGACAGATTAAGAATGATTAAACATTGGGTGATTTGGTATGAAGACATCTTCATTTTTATGGGTAAACATTTGGAACATTTAGAGTGGAAAAATATGGAACTAAAAATTAAGGTTGAAGAGAGAGAGAGAGAGAGAGAGTTGGTGGATGGCTTTGGTCATTGGTGATCGAGGCCTAGAAGAGGGAGAGGGAAATCGGATGCCAAAGATGGAGAAGAAAGAAACAAGAGAGGAATAAAAGAGAGAAGAAGTATTAAAATTTTGAAAAAAAATGGCATTAGAGTAATTTTATTACCTTTAAACTAGTCCTTATATAGAACCACATGCCTAAGCAATGCATGAATTACACAAACTACTATTTCTAATAGTTTTTGCTACTGTTCAACTTGAGTTCAAATGACAAGAGAGTTCTAATAAAAAAGAAAGTTATTTGTTTTGGATCAAACTACAATGGGCACATGGATATATATTCAGTATATATATCACCTCCTATTAGTAAGGAGATAATGAGCTATTTTTATCAGATTTGAACTCCTAGAAGATAACTTATCTTTACCATGGTGTATATATATGTTATACACAGATTGTATTAGGAGAATAACTTACGTATTATTAGATACAGACTCTCTCTCTAGATTACTTTCTCTCCAGTTCTCTCTAAGGCTATCATCTAAGAGCCTTAAGATTTGAAACTTGTGTTCTTCGTATTAAACTCTTGTAGCCCCCTACTGTATGACGAGAAAGACACTCAGGAGATCTTGAATTGATTCGTGGTGTATTGCACGTGTTGTGTGAAGAGCTAGTAAAGCAAGCAAGTTGATCCTTACATCGTATTATATTCCGCATCAGGTATTCCATATATCTACCAACTATATTTTCCTACATTGGTATCAGAGCTTTATTATACTTGCCTTTTGCCTATATTATGCCATGAATATGGGTATTTTGCATGCATGCATACCTTTGGATGTTAATGGCCTATTTTTGTATATTGCGTTTCGGGTGACAAAATTTATATCAAAACATTCCTTATAGTGTCAGGAACTCACCCTGAAAATTTTATAAATTTTTTGTTACACGATTTGGGAGAAATCTCGTTTTAAAGTTTTCAAAAACTTATGGTAAATATGAAACTTTGGCCTTATTTTTGGATAAAAAATCAGTTTTTCAAACTCCAAAATTTATATAGATATGTTCTATGTCGCAATATCTTTTCAACCATATAATTTTTGTGAAAAACCGATCTCAGGTGAGTGAGATACAAAGACCCAAAGTAGCCCTCGCAGAATATTGATTCGACTGAATTTCGAAATGTTTTTGAAGGTTGATGACGCGTTATAGCTTGCGTGGGTGGTTTTGTGCCACCAACCTTGATGACATCATGCGCACATCATTAGGTGATGTGGTTGTTATTGTCACTTCAAAGCATGCTAATGACATTATGCGCACATCACTATGTGATGTGGTTGCTGTTGTCACTTGAGAGCATGCTAATGACATCATGCGCACATCACTATGTGATATGGTTGCTAATGTCACTTGAGAGTGTGCTGCATTGTACCATGACATTGCACTGATGAATTCAAACTTGCCATGTGGCTCTATGTGTACTGTAGTTGGCAATTTAATCTCACGTGCATGGATTGCATGTGTGGTGTGTTGTGGGGTCTAACGAACTCTATTTTCAACGCGGTTTTTTCCTATGGACTCCTTTTGAGATGTATGTCACAACTATGTGTTTTGTTTGACATAAATAACCTTGAAAAAAATATTTTATTATTTTCTTGATAAATAAATAATATTTTAGAGACAATTATTTTAAATGAGTTTTAAAATAATGGTTCTAAATTTTTTTCTAGGCTCATTACATCACATTTATTGCAGAAGTAGTATTTAAATTACTTCTGGTCATATTTATTTAATAATATACTACATAATGAAGTGATATTTTTGCATGCCACATGGGCATACTATGTTTTGACACCTTAGGATTATTTTTGGACCATATACCTATTCTCATAGGTGGTGAGTGTGGTTATCCTTCATTCAAGTGACCAGTGTATGTTATGTATGGAATAGAATAGAGGTTGCATTGGCATTTTAAGGTGCTCATGTGATAATGTATGTTATTTATTTATTATTGTTATAAAATAATTCTTTAGATACAAAGGAGTTGCGCATCCCCATTTACTCATTGTTTCTTAGATTTGATGTAGTAGGTTTTTCTCATTTATAAAAAAGGGATATAATGTTTAATTATTTATGAAAAGCCTTGTAAGGGGATGTGTTTCACATCAAATTTGTAAATATTAAATTATTTTGGCATGATGCACCAAATTGCCAATGTAATCCTAACTTGGGCTCTATTTTTTATTGCATGCTTGTAAATTGACATTGTGAAAAGTGGGAATAGTTCCCCGTATTTTATTCTAAATTAATTGGACATTTAATTCTAACTTACATCATAGGAAATGATTATTAGCACCTAAAAATGTGAAATTTTTTATCTTTTGATGTAGGGTAAAATTTTGTGGTCTAATTGAATTTAGGATAAAATATTACAGATATGTGCCTAATTAATTTCATGCACAATGTATGTGGTGCAATGGCCTCAAATAACGTAATTGCTAACCTTAATAAGGGAGAGAAACTTGATGGAAAGAATTATGATATCTGGCAAAGGAATGCTCAGTACCTCCTCAACGAGCAAGAGTTGCTCGACCATCTGACCAACAACATGACCCCACTTGAGTCAAGTAACACAGCCCAGCATCACCATGATGAACAGGCTTATGACACTTGGTTTAAGAGGGACATAATTGTGCACTTTACTGTGCTAAGCTGCATGCACGATGACCTCATGGGGGAATTTGAGAAATTCCTCACGGCTAAAGAACTGTGGGAACAGTTGCATCTTAAGTATGGTGGCACCACTGCCACTCGGCTACGTGCCTTAACTCTAAAGTTCAATCAATATGTGATGGATCCAAAGCATACTATGACTGAGCACCTTAGAGTGATGTCTGCTATGATCAGAGAGATGAAAGCAACTAGCAACGATCTCACAGACGAGCAGCAGATTGTAGTTGTCATCCAGTCCTTACTTGAACTTACGTGGGGACAAGTGAAACTTGTGCTCACGCATAATGAGGGGATCAAGTACCTTGATGACATATCTCACCATTTGGAGCTTGAGGAAGAGCGCGTTGATGCGATCCTCAGTGCTACACTAGCTGCCCAAGCTGGACATCATAGGGGTTACAAGCCCCAACGCAATGGACAAGGAGGTGGAGCTAGACATAGAAAACCAAAGAATTTGGCACCAAAGGATGGCAGAGTGTCCAAACACCATAAAAGCAATTGTGGTGGGAAGAAAGATAAGTCCAAGCTAAAGTACTATAACTGTGGACAAAAGGGTCACTTCACTCAGGATTGTACTGAGTCAAATAAGGTAAACCCTAATTCTAGCTCTCTTAATATTTTTGTTTGCTCACATGTCTTTGTGACTCATTGTCTCCCTAGTTGGATTGTAGACACAAGAGCAACCAAATATATAGCGAGAGATAGAGCTGGATATGTAGATTACCATCGGGTCCTAGTGGGTAGACACAAGGTGGTTATGGGAAATGAAGTATAGGAAGATGTTATGGGAGTTGGAACTTATCAACTCAAGATGCGCACTGGGCACAATATGCTCCTTCATGATATACTTCATGTATCCATTGTCTGATATAATCTACTTTCAGTTATCTCATTATTATAGTTAGAATTTTCTTTCCAATTCAAGAATAGTAGTTTATCTATTTATCTCGGTTGTGAGCTTTATGGTCATGGTACATTAAATGATGATTTCTTTATGTTGGATTTGGATTCAAATAATTCTGTTATTTGTGTTGCATCTTCTTCTTCTTCTACTGATGTGTGTCTGATTCAATTAAATGGTAGGCTAGATTTTGTCACATAAGACAATAAAGAATGGCTAGAGTGGCTAAAGAAGAGCTTTTGGGCTCTCTCGCCAAAGTAAGCCTACCTATTTGTGAGCCTTGTTTAGCTGAAAAGTGATGCAGAAAGCATTTTGGTAACGCAATTAAGGTTTCTCATCCGTTAGAGCTAGTCCATTCTGACATATGTGGACCAATGAATGTTAAGGCACGACATGGCGCATCCTACTTTATTACATTTATAGATGACTTCTCTCAATTTGGTTCAATGTTTTTGTTATCTCACCACTACAAGGCTTTCGATTGTTTCAAAAGCTTTGTAGCAAAGGTTGAGAATAAGAAAGAGAAGTCTTTGAAAGTTTTTCAAACTGATAGAGGTCAAGAATATTTTTCTGATAAGTTCAAAGATATATGTAAAAAAAAGGGGATACACAGGAAGTTAAAGATTCCTGGTACTCCAAAACAAAATGGTGTTGCAAATAGAAGGAATCATACTCTTCTATATATGGTCAGGTCAACGTTGGCGCAAGCAAACCTCCCAATAAGTTTTTGGGGGGATGCTCTTTTGACTACCGCCTACATCCTTAACTGAGTGCCTTCAAAGTGAGTTCTTACCACTCCATATGAGCTATGGAAAGGTAAGAAGGCTAACTTGGATGGCTTGCGCTTAAGGGGATCTGCTAGGTATGTGCACAATCCATCCCATAAGTACGGGAAATTAGGCCCTAGAGCTAATAAATATATTTTTGTTAGATATTCAGAACATTCTAAGAGCTATGTTATATACGGTGAACACCCAGATGGTGGAATAACTGAGATTAAGTCACGTGATGTTGATTTCCTAGAGGAGGATTTTCCAAGCATTGATGAAAGTTAAGAAGCATCTTGAACTCTATGAGTTAGAGAAACCCCATGGAGACACACTTTTATCTCGTTTGCATGATGAGTGTTGCGCCCCCATTTTTCACCAAGTCCTTTTCGCTCGGGAAAAAACACGGAACTCTGTCATTAGAACTCATCCTCCTAGAAAGACGAGTGCAACTAGGTTTAAACTTGAAATTGATTTGATGAAGGGCTTTTCTAGAAAAATGGGAGTCGCCACCTAACTAGATTATAGTGAGTTAGGTCACCTAAAACTAAGTATAATCCGAAGATTAAACCTAGGATTTTTTAAAAAGGTTTTGGAAAAACCCTCAAGAGAAGGTTTTTAGGAAAATAGGTTCTTTAGCAACCTTGGAAGAGTTTTAAGCCTTTTTTGGAAACAATTCAAATTTGGTCAATCGAAAATAGAAATCTATGGTCCGAGGGTTGGTTACGTGTAGAAAAGATATCCTAAGATTATCACCCTATCCCGCCCTTTTGATACTTGCATGTCTAATCACCCTTTTGTTCACTCACTAGGATAACTGGTTACAAATATCCACTTTAGAATTTTGAAAACAGGATTTAGTTATCACTTTTTGGATGAATGATGAATGATGCAAGTCTGGAGGAAAAATGTTTAAAAACATGGAAGCTTTGAAGGATTTTGAAAAAAGGATCTTGAATTGATAGAGAGTTTTGAAAAAGGACTTGAGTTGAAATAAGAGTTATAACCATACCATTTTAGGTTGCCTACGTATCTCATTTGGCGAGAATGAAGTCATTCGTAGTTCGGGCAAGAGCCCGATGGAAAATAGGTGCATTAAGGCATTTGGAATGTTTTGAAGACACATTAAGGTCTTTGGAGAGATGTGAAGACACTTTAAGGTCTTTGGAAAAAGAGAACTTGATAGTTTTGAAATTGGATGCTGGAGTGTTTTTGGAATAGAACTTGAAGGTTTTTGAAAGTGCACTTGAAATGGGACTTTGAAGTGTTTCAAAATGCTTTTGAACATAATTCAAGAGAGTTTTGAAAGTTTTGAAAACTTGGTTATGGACTTGAGAAATAGATTTGGACTTGCAAGGGTTCTTCTGAACTTGTCTCGAAAAAGATTTTTTAAAGTATTTTTCATGTACTTTATGAAAGGCATGTTGAATATTTCATCACCTTTGGGAGGTTAGTTAATGACTAACTCTTTTAAGGCTATGACTTTTGAAAACATTTTTGAAAAATGGGCTAGAAACTTCCCTTTGGTTTTCTAAAACTTTAGGGTTATGAAACCCTTATGGAATTTTTCACTTGTATTTGAATGACCCTAATCATGAAAGGGTTAGGATTGCTTCAACTGTGTGATTATTGAAAATCATTTTTGAAAGAGCTTTGGAAAACACTTAGGGTTTTGGCACCCTAATATGGACAACCTTGAAAGTTATACTTAATGTATCATCTTCCCTTGGAATACCTAACCATAAAAGGGACAGGGAGACCTTAGGGTTGTGAGTTCTTGAAATCATTTTTAAAAATAGTTTTTGAAAAAATATTAAGTGTCTGGCCACTTTGGTTGAGACAAGTTTGAGAGAACCTCTTGGAGACATTTTGAAGGTAGAACATGGAAATATTTGAAAAGGTTTTGGAGTCGATTTTGAAATCTCAAGATAGTGGGATGTTTTGAAAATATGTTACGAAAATGGTCTTTGAGTCGAAAGATTATTTGAAAAGGAGTCCTTGAATTGGAACCTTGGAGCTTACTAACCTAGGTTAGGGTTGACCTAAGGTTAACTAACTCAGGATAGGTTAACCTAGGGTTGGCTAACTAGGGCTAGGGTGACCTATGGTTAACTAACTTGGGTTAGGTTAACCTAGGGTTTAGGTGAACTAGGGTTAGCTAACTAAAGTTAGGTGAACCTAGGGTTTTGATGACCTTGGGTTAACTAACTAAGGTTAGGTTAACCTAGGGTTTGAATGACCTAAGGTTAACTAACTAAGGTTAGGTTAATCTAGGGTTTGGTTGTCCTATGGTCAAGTTAACCTAGGGTTGAAATATGGTTTTGGACTAGGGTTTGAACCTAGTGGTTTTGGAGGGATGGTTTTATGCATTTTTTAAAAGGGTTTTGGAAAACAAATCATGTTATGCAAATGACTTTTGTAAATGACCCTTTTGAAGATCATTTCCATGAAAATTAACTCTACTCAAATATATGGTTTATATGATTGATGTTTGAAAACCATTCCGAATAGGTTTCCTTAGGACCAGTATAACCTTTTATCTTGAAAAGAGTAGGAACTTTGAAAATCAACATAATAATGACAACTTTTGGAAAATCATTCTTAATGCAAAGATGGAGAGAATGAACTTTTGAAAACCATGTTTAAGAAGAAGGTTTTGAAAACCTTTTCTAAAAAAGGGAACCATTCTAACAAGTGGGGTTCCTATGGCCAATGTAAAGGGAGACCACTCAATAGAGGGTTCCATGGGGCCATTCCAACCACTAGGCTCGAGAGAATAGAAACCTTAGAAATTAATAAATTTGAAAACCATTTTTTATGCAAGTTGGAATGCAAGGATACAAAAATGTGAGCTAGGGGTTAATGGGGAGCTTTTCTAAGGCATAATTACTTACGGTTTCATGATAAACTTCAAGGGCTAACTCTTGGAACCACTTTGAAAAGAACATTGACATAAGGAGATTGAAAACGGCATGAATTCATCCCAGGCTAGAGGCTACACCACATAATCAAGGTGCTCCAAGGTAATACCATCTTAAAGTAGGCTAGTGAGAGATTCCCCTACACAGTGGCTCTCACTAGCTTTCCTCTAGGCAGGAGCTAGGAGCTCTCTTGTCTCAAGAATGCAAGAATGGGGGGTAGAAGATGGGGATTAAAATAGAGAATATCCTAAGTAGGTTAGCAAGGAGAAAAGAGGAGTGATGGAAGACAAAAATATAAAAGAAAATACCATCTTTTGCCTTCAAACACTCTCAAACTTCATTAGATGCTTGGTCTTGATCTTGGATGGACTTGGAAGGGTTGGAATAACGTATTCTATGGCATGCAAGGCCTTGTGGGTGAGGTGTATGGGGTTGAGTGAGGTGGAATACAACCTAAGTGTTTGAAGGGAGAGATATATAGAGGGTTTTAGATTTCTGGAATTGTTTGTCCAGAGTTTCGTTACAATTTTTTATTCTAGAATATACAAAGGTGGAGGCCTATATTTATATGCAACTCTGGAGAGACCTGGCGCATGTACTACATGCGCCAGGACTATTCTATTGGCAGAATGCCACATGGCACCCATTATACTAGCTAAATCTTAAGGGCTAAGTGAAGCTTGATCGATCTGATCAAAATCTGGGCGCATGTAGCATACATTCTGTTGCCGAGAGTGTTCATTTAAACTTTACCTTGATAATTGTGCCAACTGGAAAGGTTTCAGGGAACTCGGTTGCATTTACAATGTTTTCCTAGGGTTTTTCGTCAACTTCTGAGTTTTTGAAAAGCCTAAACGGTGTTTGAAAGTGTGAGATATTATCTCAGGAAGTGTGCATAAAATTGCATTTTTGCAAAGCTTCTATGATACGCTCCGTGGAGGTTCAAAAGTATCTATTTGTGTGCCGCATGATCGAAGCCTTCGGGAAGCGATCTCTCCGAGCAAACTGTACCAATGGAAAATATTCTGAAAATACTTTAAAAAATTCTCTAATTTACACATTTCTTAAGTCTTTTGATGGTGCGTTATAACCAAAGAATTAGAGAAAAAGTCAATATTGGCAGAGCGTTTGTGAGATGCTCAAAGGGTTACTGAAAGTAGCAATTTTTGAGCCATATGATGAGAAGCTTCGGGAAGCAATCTCTTTGATCGAGCCGTATCGATGAAAAGACCTATGAACAAGCTTTTGGGAATTTCCTGGTTTACGCATTTCTCAAGTTGTTTGATGGTACGTTATAACCAGGGAATTAAGAGAAAAGACAATCTTGGCGGAGCATCTACGAGATGCTTCAAGGGGCTTTCGTTGAGTCGAGAGTGTTTAGTATCATAAGGTCCACCTTAGGTTAAATAGGGGTGTATGCCAGGACCCACTGTTCACTATTCTAGGACTGATGCAGTTTTGGGGCGCGTTTGGGTTGGCTAGGGGCAAAATGGTCATTTTTACCTGGCTCGGTTGAAAAGGCCAGGAATGGGTCGGAGTGTTGTGTTAAGCGTGCTGAGTCATTCAGGGATGATCTTGGGATATTTTTCTACTGTTTGGTGGGATTTGTATTATGCTGGGGCTTTCAGGGGTAAAATGGTTATTTTAACCGGAGTTAGCCGGAATGGGACTAGAGTTGGATAGAATAGTAGGTTGAGTACACCTAACTATTTAGGATCACTTTGGAAATGTGAACTTATCGTCTTGAGCAATTTTGAACTTTCTCAAGACGTGCTTGGAGGCCCAAGGGGTATGTTTGGTCATTTTTCATCTAGTTGGGCTAGTAGGCACCAGTGTTGACCTAGGTGTTGGTTTCTAAGAACGCCTGGTCTAAAAAAGCTACCTGTAAGGATGGTGTTGGTCTCCGAGAATGCCTAGTCTTGAAGAACTACCAAATGACGGACATTCTATATTGGTGGGCTAACAGGCGCCAAAAGTGAACCGTCTAGGATTTGATAATGTGTTGGTCCCCGAGATTGCCCGATCTCGGGAAGCTACTTGGATGGCGTTGGTTCCTGAGACCGTCTGGTCTCAAAAAACTACCTGGAATGCCTAGGGGCATGATGATCTTTACAGCTTTAATTGGGTCTTGTGGATCCGGAAAGTGACTAGTTAACTGGATTGGAGTTTGAAAGGCCCGTCTTGGGCTGGTATGTATTGTGATGTTTCAAAATCGATTCCGGTTGAGCCAGAGATTGCTGAGTGGGCAAAAATGGGGTGCTTACAATGAGGAATCCTAACCTCATCTTGTAGTTGCCGGAGATAGTGGGAGCATTCTTTTACCTAGTGGGAGTGTACCATTAGATGACTCTCATGATTCACAGTTGCATAGGAGCACTAGAGGAATAATTCCTGATCGTCGCTTTAATATCGAAGAAGAGTCCTTCATAAGCATATATGTAGATGCTGATGAGACAGCTTCGTATGTTGAAGCTATAACTTGACTTCCTTTTGAGAAATGGCTAGTTGCTATGCAGGAAGAGATGAGCTCAATGACTAAGAATAATGTATGGGAGTTAGTTGATCTTTTGCCTGGGCACAAGACCATTAGCAACAAATGGCTATTAAGGATCAAGCGCAAGGCTGATGGCTCAATTGACAAGTACGAGGCCCGTCTAGTGGTGAAAGGTTATACCCAACAGAAGGGTGTAGACTATGAGGAGACGTTCTCCCCTATGGTGAGATTTACCTCCATTTGCCTAATTCTAGCTATCGTTGCACATTTAGATTTAGAATTATTCCAAATGGAAGTGAAGACAACATTTCTTAATGGAGACCTAGACGAGGAGATTTATATGGATCAACCCACTGGTTTTCAGATAGAGGGACAAGAGCATAAGGTTTGTCACTTGAAATGCTCCATCTATGGCCTGAAACAATTGTCTAGGTAATGGTATTTTTGGTTTCACCGAGTTATGATCTTTATGAGCTTCATGATGACTGAAGAGGACCATTGCGTATATGTTAAAAAGAGTATGAATAAGTTTCTTATTCTCTCAATTTATGTGGACGATAATTTGTTAGCTAGAAATGACATAGAGATGATTGTTGTCACTCATGAGTGGTTGACCTCCACATCTGAGATGAAGGGCATGGGTCAGGCGGATTATATGCTTGGGGTTAAGATCTCAAGAGATCGGTCTAAAAGGCTTCTTAGATTGTCTCAAGAGACTTACATAAAGAAAATTTTAAGACAATTTTGTATGCACTATTCGAGACCCAAAGACACTACAATGGACAAGGGTCAAATACTTAGCATTGAGTAGTATCATAAGGCAAAGGAAGAGAAGAACCAAATGGCTAATGTTTAATATTCCAGTGTAGTTAGCAGTCTGTTGTATGCTGTGATGTTTACTTAACCTGACATATATTTTGCAGTTGGTATGGTCAGTTGATATCAGAGTAATCCAGGAGCTACGCATTGGGCTGCAATTAAGAGGATGTTACAGTATTTACGAGGGCCTGTAGACCTCATTTTATGCTACCAAGGTGGTAGTCTTAGATTGGCCGGATATATTGATGCAGATGGATCTACTGATAGAGATGAGCGTGAATCCGTCGCAGGTTGTGCCTTTATACTCGGAGGTGAAGCTATTTTTTGGTGTAGCAAGAAACAGTAATGTGTCTCCCTATCCACTGTAGAGTCAGAGTATGTGGAATGTACTACTATTATTCAAGAGGCTATATGGTTGATGAGATTCTTGCAAAACTTTAGCATCACAAGGCAACTTGATGAGGCTGTTGTGATTCATTGTGTTAGCCTAGCCGCTATAGCTTATGCAAGGGATCCTAAGTACCATGGTAGGACTAAGCACATTGATACTCGGTATCACTTCATAAGAGACATCATTACGTAAGGGCAAGTGGTCCTAAGGCATATCTCCACCAGCGATATGATTGATGACCTATTGACCAAACCCATTGCCAGAGATGTTTTTCATAGGTATGTTAGGGGTTTGGGATTACGTAAGATTTGATATGTGTAAGCACCCCATTTTTGCCCACTCGGCAATCTCTAACCCGACCGGATTCGGTTTCCAACATCACAACACATGCAGGCTCAAGATGAGCCTTTCAATCTCTAATACAACCAGATGGTCGCTTCTCGGGCCCACAAGGATCCGCTGAAGCCTTAAGCACCATTATTCCAGGCAGTTTTCTGGACTGGACGGTCCCAGAAATCAACGCCATCCAGGTAGCTTCCTGAGATCGGGCGATCTCAAGGACCAACACCTCATCAAATTCCAGACGGTTCACTTCTGGCGCCTACTAGCCCGCCAACGTAGAACGTCCGTCATTCGGTAGTTCTTCGGGACCAGGCGTTCTCGGAGACCAACACCACCCTTCCAAGTAGCTTTCTGGGACCAAGCGTTCTCAAAAATTAACACCACCCTACAGGTAGCTCTCTAAAACCAAGCGTTCTTAGAGACCAACACAGTACAGGTAGTTTTCCGAGATCGGGCGGTCTCGTGAACCAGCACCTAGGTCAACACCGGCACCTGCTAGCCCGACTTAGTGAAAAATGACCAAATCTGCCCCTCGAGCCACCAGGCACGTTTTGGGAAAGTTCAAAATCCCTTAAAACGATGAGTCCGTCCTTCTACAATGTTGTCGAACCATCAGGATTCCCCCGCACGCCATTTGGTCCAAATCCGGTCCTATTCCGGCTCACTCTGGTCAAAATGACCATTTTGCCCCTGAACGACTCAGCACGACACGAACCCTGCTGAACGGCAACATGTAAGCACCCCATTTTTGACCGCTCGGCAGTCTACACTCCGTCCAGACTTGTTTTCAAGTCATTGTGGACATATTCCAATCGAAACCACTTCTCTAGGTCTAAATTCTGTCTTTCCACCGCTTCGACGGCCTGTCAGGCCCAAATAGCAACAAAATGACCAAAATGCCCTTGGGGGCATTGACCTTTCCTTTTCGATTCCAATCCCACTCTCGAGACAGTTTATTCCTCGAGACGGTTCCAATCCAGACACGTCTCTTCGAAGACGGTAAGACCCCTTTCCAAACCCCACTCTCGAGACAGTTTATTCCTCGAGACGGTTCCAATCTAGGCACGTCTCTTCGGAGACAGTAAGATCCCTTTCCAAACCCACTCTCGAGACAGTTTATTCCTCGAGACGGTTCCAATCCAGGCACGTCTCTTCAGAGACGATAAGTCCCCTTTCCAATCCCACTCTCGAGACAGTTTATTCCTCGAGACAGTTCCAATCCAGGCACGTCTCTTCGGAGAGGATAAGTCCCCTTTCCAATCCCACTCTTGAGACAGTTTATTCCTTGAGACGGTTCCAATCCAGGCACGTCTCTTCGGAGACGATAAGTCCCATTTCCAATCCCACTATCGAGATAGTTTATTCCTCGAGACGGTTCCAATCCAGGCACGTCTCTTCGGAGATTGATAAGTCCCCTTTCCAATCCCACTCTCGAGACAGTTTATTCCTCGAGACGGTTCCAATCCAGGCACGTCTCTTCGGAGACGATAAGTCCCCATTCCAATCCCACTCTTGAGACAGTTTATTCCTCGAGACGATTCCAATCTAGGCACGTCTCTTCGGAGACGATAAGTCCCCTTTCGAATCCCACTCTCGAGGTAGTTTATTCCTCGAGACGGTTCCAATCCAGGCACGTCTCTTCGGAGATGATAAGTCCCCTTTCCAATCCGACTCTCGAGACAGTTTATTCCTCGAGACAGTTCCAATCCAGGCACGTCTCTTTGAAGACGATAAGTCCCCTTTCCAATCCCACTCTCGAGACAGTTTATTCCTCGAGACGGTTCCAATCTAGGCACGTCTCTTCGGAGACGATAAGACCCCTTTCCAATCCCACTCTCGAGGCAGTTTATTCCTCGAGACGGTTCCATTCCAGGCACGTCTCTTCAGAGACGATAATTCCCCTTTCCAATCCCTCTCTCGAGACAGTTTATTCCTCGAGACGGTCCGAGTAGCAAAACTACTCACAAAACCGTTAGAGTAGCGGAAATACTCACAAATAGGTCGATATAGGGAATTGGCAACAAACCCCTGTGTCACGACGACTGCCATTAGAGTGGCGGAAACACTCAAAACCCAGGTCAACACCAGTGTCTGTTAGCCTACTTTGGTGAAAAATGACAAAACTGTCCTTTGGACCTTTTTTAAGACTTTCCGGTCAAGATGACCATTTTGCCCTTAGGCATCCGAATGCCCCGGGCACCACACCGGCTCTAGGTATCAAACTGGTAACCTTCTGAGAATACTCTTTATAGTATTCTCTTACCTTTCCGGTTCATTCCGAGTCAGTTCTGGCCAATCCGGTACAAAATGACCATTTTGCCCCTGGTGGGCCGGTCTCCTTTTCTGACCACACCGGCTCTGGGTATCAAACCGGTAACCTCCTGAGACTACTTTTTATAGTGTTCTCAACCTCCCCTTACCTTTTCGGATCATTCCGAGTCAGTTCCGGCTAACCCGGTGCGAAATGACCGTTTTGCCCCTAGTGGGCCGGTCTCCTTTTCCGACCACGCCGACTCTGGAAATCAAACCGGAAACCTCTGGGAACATTCTAAATAATGTTTTCAGATCCCAAGTCTTCTTCCGGGACAGTCCGAGTCTGTCCCGGCAATTTCTCGGTCCGATTGACCGTTTTGCCCCTAAGGGCCCGGTCAACCTTTCCGACACATCTTATCCTCACGTTTCAAATCAAATACCTCCAAGACACTATTTTAAGTGTTCCTGCTCCTTTCCGGCCTTTTGGGTAATTCCCGGCTCCTCCAAATCATTTCCGGACTTTCCGGAGTCACTCCTAGTGAAGCCAGGCTAAAAATTGCATGGTAGTCACTAGTACAGGCGCCCAAATCTAGTCAAAGATACGTTGCTTGCTGACTTATAAAGTTTCCTAACTAGCTGGCACCACTAATAGTGGCGCCAAGCCAAGAATTGGCCTAGCGCCACTCCTAGCAGCGCCAAGAGCAATTTTGCCCTAGCGCCACTGCAACAGGCGCTAGGTTTGTCCAGCATCTATAAATACAGAGCCTCATTCAACGTGAAAAGGATCCGAAAACTCAACCTAAAAATCATATAATTCGATATACAGAGCTCGTGCACTCTCTAAACCCTAGTTTCCTTAGGTTTTCCAAACCCTAGCCACCATACACAAAGCCTAGCCTCCTATACACTCATACACACCCCCATACACTCATACACTAGCCTTCAACCACTCTTTGAAGACTTGAAGAGCTGCAATCCAAAGCTTGAAGACAACTCTTGAAGATTGAAGACGAAGATCAAGACGAAGACCAAAGACCGAAGACCGAAGACAAGCAAGGCGCGCAAATTAAAGAAGATACAAGGTAGGCTTTCTCTTTAAATTTTCGCACTTCCCCCTCTCTCTTCTCTCTCCTAACCCGCTTGGGTTTTCTCTATTTTAATCCCCCATCTCGTTCCCCCCCTTTCTTTGCATGCTTGAAACAAGGGGACTCCCGGTCCATGTGTAGGATTAGACTATTGGAGAGTCACCGTGTCGGGGGCTTTCTTCTAGTCTAACCAAAGACCATGTGGGTCCGGCCCCCTTGATTATGTGGTAAAGCCTTAGCCTTGTATGTTCACGAGCCCAAATTGCATTGTGCATATCATAGTCTTGCATCTTCCAAAATCATTTTCAAACTTGTTTTCAAAACTGCATCAAAATCTCTTTTTCAGAAACTTGTTTTCAAAACCACAATTCTATAGTGATTCTAGCCTTTCCATGGCTAGGGTTGCTTTAGGAAAGTGTTACATTAAAAGTGACCTTTTTGGTCTATATTTTCAAATCTTATTGTTTTCCAAAACCACTTTTTTAAAGTGGTTCTAGCCCTCTTATGGCTAGAATCGCTTTAGGAAAGTGAGACATTTTCATACTTTCCAAAAAATTCTCTTTCCAAATCCCTCTTCCTAAAAATCTCTTTTTCAATATACTTTCCTAAACTCTCCTCTTCAAAATTGTTTTCAAAAACTCCCTCCCAAAATCTATTTTTCAAAACTCTCTTTTTCAACTCCTCTCCAAAATCTTTTCCTTAAAATTCACTTTCTAAAAACACTCCTTAGATTCACTTTCCTAAAAACTCTTTCCAAAAACCTTTCTAAAAAAACTCTCTTTCCAAAATTCTTCCCTCTAGAAACTCCTCTTTAGGTTTTCCTTCCAAAATCTTCGTTTTCAAAGACGTACTTTCCAAAAATGCTCTTTCCTTAGATCCCAAGTCAAGCCCTAGAGCTAACCATTAAGAAACCATAATTTTCTTTCCAAAAACATGATTTTCAAACTTTGCCCCAAACCTAGGTTTCCAAAATCTCTTGTTTTCACATCCAAACTATACATGTTTTCAAAATCTCTTTTCTACGTTAAAATTCCACACTTTCAAATCTAGGGTTTCTAGAATCTCCCTTTCCAAATCCTTGCCAAATCCTATCTTCCCTTTAGGAAACCAAATCAAATCTCCCTGCTTAGGAAACCGAATCCTATCCTCCGTTTTTGGAAACAAAATGAAATCTTTTCTTTTAGAAACCAAATCCAATCCCTTCCTAATCCAGACCTTTCTTAATTCAATTCCTTCCTAAACCATAAGTTTCTTAAACCTAAACCTTAAATCTTTCCTTAAATTTCAAAATTCAAATTTTTCCTAATTCAACCCTTTCCTAATTCTACCCTCCTTTCAAATCTTAACTTTCCAAATTCAAGTTTTCAAACTTTTCCTAACCTCAAACCTTTTCTAATCTCAAGATTTTCTGAAATTCTAAAACTTTCTAAATCCTAAACTTTCTAAAATTTGAATCTTTCCAAATTCAAAGTTTCCTAAATTCAAAACTTTCTTAAGATAAATCTTTCTAAACTTCCAAACTTTCTAAATTCTAAATTTTCCAAAACTTCAACATCTTTCCAAATCTAAAACTTTTCTAAACTCAAAACTTTCTTTCAAAACTTCCTTGTTTTCAAAACTTTCCAATTTTCAAAACATCCCTATTTCAAAATTTTCCAAAATTCAAAACTTCCTTTTTTCAAAACATTCCAAAATTTAAAACTTTCTTAACTTGAAACTTTCTAAATTCTAAGCCTTTCTTAAACTAAACTTTTCCTAATTCAAAACATTTCTAAATTCAATACTTTCCTAATTCAAAACTTTCTTAATTTGAAAAGTTTCCAAAAATGACACTTTCCTAAATCGAACCTTTCCTAATTCGAACCTTTCCTAAATCCAATCTTTCTAAATCTCAAGTCCTTCCTAGGTCTCCTACCTTTCCTAAGTCTAGGTTTTCTAAACCTCCATCTTTCCAAAACCAAGTCTTACCAAAATCAATCTTTCCAAAGCAAGTCCAATCTTCTCAATTTCAATTTCCAATCTCCTCTTCTAATCTCAAATCAAATCCAATTTTCAATCCAATCTCTCTCTTCAAGTCAATCTCTTTTCAATCGGACTCCGGTCTGAACTACGACTGACCTGATTCCCCCAACGGGATACGTAGGCAACCTTCATAGGTGCGGTCACAATAATTTTCAAACTTTCAATTCCACCCCCATGGGTGCGGTCTCCATATTTTCAAATCTCAATCTCCAATCTACTTCAAAATTTCTATTTTCAAATTTCTACTTTCAATTTTCAAACTTTCCAATTTCAATTCCATCTCTTCAAATCAAATCAATCTCTTTTCAAATCTATTTTTCAATTCTCTTAACTTGCACTTGCATATCATGCATCATGTTAGTTTCTTTTCAAGCATTGTTTTTCTAAAGTGGGTAGGATTGAACTTATGTTAATTAAAGACTCTCATAGGTGAATCTAGGGTAGATTGACATGTAGGTACCGAAAGGGCGGGGTAGGGTGATAGCTTAGTGCGTCTTCCCTACACGTAACCAACCTCCGAACCTAGAATCACTGTTTTCAAAGACCAAAAGGAGTTATTTTCAAAAAGGGCTAAATGTTTTCCAAGGGTTGCCAAACAACCTGTTTTCTTAAAAACCCTCTCTCGAGGAGATATTTTCAAAAATCGTTTTCAAAACCCTAAGTGTAGTCTTCGAATTATTCTTAGTTTTTAGGTGACCTAACTCGCCTTAATCAAGTTAGGTGGCGACTCCGAATCTTTTTCAAAAGCCCTTTATTCAAACCAATTTTTCAATTCAAACCTAGTCGCACTCATTCTTCTAGGAGGGTGAGTTCTAACGAGAGAGTACAACATTTTTCCCGCTTGGGTGAGTATTCCTCGAGTGCGATAAATCTGGGCGCGACACAACAGACTCTCTCAAAACCATCCCTGGATAGTCCTACACGCCTGACACAATATACCAGACCATTTCCAGCCAACTCCGGTCAAAATGACCGTTTTGCCCTTGGAAACCCAAATATGCCTCCAAACAGCACCGGCCTTGGGATTTCGAGCGGGGATTCCACCGCACGCCTTTGTTTAACCCAAGGAACACCCTACGACACTAAACTCACACGATGCGATAAAAGTTCCTTGGAGCGTCTCACAAACTCTTCGCTTAAATTGTCTTTTCTCCCAATTTCCTGATTATATCGCACCGTCAACCGACTTGAGAAACGCGTAAATCAGGGAATTCTCGAAAACTCACCCATAGATCTTTCCACCGATACAATTCGATCGAATGGATCACTTCCCGAAGCCCTCCATCGTACGGTGTGAAAAATATAACTTTTAGCAACCCCTGGAGCGTCTCGTAGACGCTCCGCCAAGGTTGACTTTTTCTTCGATTCCCTAATCAAAACGCACCGTCAAACGACTTGAGAAATGCGTAAATTTGGGAATTCTAGAAAGTATTTCTAGAGTGCTTTCCATTGGAACGGTCCGATCAAATAGATCGCTTCTCAAAGGCCTCGATCACATTAAATGAAAACAGCTACTTTCGAACACACACAGAGCGTATCACAGACGCTCCACAGAAGTGTCCTTTTTAGCACGCTTCCCAAGGCGATATCACTCACCTCCAAACATAATTCGAAATTTTTGAAAACATGAAAGTTCATCGGAAGCACTAGGAACACATCTCTAGTGCAATCGATTTCCCCGGAACCTTCCCGGTTGACCCAATTATCGAGGCAAAGTTTGGACGAATCTTCCCGGTGATGGAGCGTATGCTACATGCGCTTAAATTTTGTTCAGATCGACCGACTTTCGATCAACGGTCGAGATTTAACCAGTACATAGGGTGCCACATGTTATTGTGGCAACGGAACAGTACCTGCGCATATCTTACATGCGCATGGCCAAAGTTTGGCCATGCGCATGTAGCACATGCGCACGGACTGTTCCAGATTGCCTATAAATAGAGGCCTCCCCCCCTTACATATTTCAGGTCCGAAATTGATACGAAACTCTGCTGAAATCATTGTAAAAACTCAAATCTCTACATATATTCTCCCTCTCCAACACTTAGGCTAGATTCTACCTCTCCTAAGCCTATACACTCCATAAACAAAGCCTCATACACACTTATACTCTCCACTTAAGCCTCTCAAGCCTTCTTGAAGTCACTCAAGCTCCAACCAAGACATCCATTGAAGACTACAAGAGTGTTAAAGGCAAAAGGTGGTATCCCTTTTACGTTTGTGCTCTCCCCCACTCTTCTCTTCTCCCTCCTAGCCTACTTAGGCTATTCTCTATTTTAACCCCCATCTTCAACCCTCCTTTCTTGCATGCTTGAGCCAAGAGGGCTCCTAGATCATGCCTAGAGGAAAGCAAGTGAGAGCCACCATGTAGGGGGACCTCTGCCTAGCCTACTTTAAGATGGTATGGCCTAAGAGCCCCTTGTTTGTATGGTGAAGCCTAAAAGCCTTGTATGTGAATCATGACCCTTTGCATATTATTATGTTGATCATGTCTTGTATGCTTGGTTTCATTTTATGTTTATTGCCATATTCCACAATGCTTGCATTGCTCTTAGTTTCATGATATTTCCAAGTTCTACACGTCCTTCAAAAATTGTTTTAAGAGTTGGCCCCTTGAAGTTTAGGGTGAGACCTTAGGAGTCATGCCTTAGAAAATCCCTCACAACCCCCTAATCCATACTTTTGCACCATTGTATTTCAACTTGCATAAAAATCGCTTTCAAACTCTCTAATTTTCAAGGTTTCCATTCTCTAAAATTTAATAGTTAAAATGGTCCCATGGAACCCTCTCTTGAGTGGTCTCCCTTTATATTGGCCATAGGAGCCCTAAATTGTTAGAATGGTTCCCTTTTCTCTTTATGATCACCTAAGAATGATGTTCAAGATCTTTGATTTCTATGGTTCCTATTCTCTCAAGTTTAGAGGTTGGAATAGCCTCATGGAACCCTCTCTTGAGTGGTCTCCCTTTTGTTGGCCATATGAACCCTCTCTTGATGGAATGATTCCCTTGAAAAATGGTTTTCAAAATCCTTCTCCAAGAATGATTTCAAAAAATACACTCTCTCCATCTTTGCATCAAAAAATGATCTTCCAAAAATTACCATCATTATGTTGAATTTTGCCCCTTATACTCTTGTCAAGATATTGGTTATAATGGTCATAGGGAAGCCTTCCTTGGAATGGTCTCCAATCACCAACCATATAAACCATACTCTTGGTTAGAGTCAAAATTTTCATGGAAATGATCTTCATATAGATTGCCAACCAAAGTACATTGCATATCATGTTTGGTTTTCAAAACTCTTTCCAAGAACGCATCAAAATAACTTTCAAGACCCTTCTCCAATCAAACCCTAGGTTAACTTGACCCTAGTTACCAAACCATAGGTTAACTTGACCCTAGTTACCTAACCCTAGGTTAACTTGACCCTAGTTGCCTAACCCTAGGTTAACTTGACCCTAGTTACCTAACCCTAGGTAAGCTTGACCCTAGTTACCTAACCCTAGGTTAACTTGACCCTAGTTGCCTAACCCTAGGTTAACTTAACCCTAGTTAGTTGACCCGTAGTCTTCTTAACCTTAGGTTCCCCTTAACCCTAGTCTAACCCAACCTAGGTTAAGTGAACTTCAAAGTCCCAACTCTTGGACCCTTTTCTAAAGGATCATTCAAATTTTCAAATTATTCTCAAAGCTTATTTTCAAAACCTCCTATTCCCTTGATTTCAAAAACCCAACTCCATACACTTTTTCTAATGTTCATACACTCTAAGGCATTTCCAAAAATACTTTCAAAATGTCACAAACCTAAGGTGTCCCTAGCCCAATCATGGTTAGGGATTCTAAGGACAAGTGACAAAACAAGAACAACCCCTAAGGTTGTCCATATTAGGATTCCAAAAACCACTTTCAAAAACAAATTCATCAAAACATTCCAAAATTATACCTCCAAGGTTTTCAAAACAAGACTTCAAAAACACTCTCAAATTCTATTTAGTTATTCAAAAACATTTTCCAAAACCTTCTCATGTTAATCCAAAAACATTTTCAGAACACTCCACCATCTAATTTTAAGTCAAAACTTCAAAGACCGCAAAGTGTCTTAAACTTTTCCAAAAACCTCAAAGTGTCTTAAACTCTTCTAAAGACCTCAAAGTGTCTTAAACTTTTTCAAAGACCCAAAGTGTCTTCAAACCTTCCAAAGGCCCTAATGCGCCTATTTTTCCATCGAGCTCTTGCCCGAACTACGAATGACCTGATTCTCATCAAATGAGATACGTAGGCAACCTAAAATGGTGCGGTCATAACTTTTATTTCAACCCCAATTCCTTTTTCAAAAATTTCAATCAATTCAAAGTTTCTATTCCAAACTCTTTCAAAACCTCCATTATCTTCAAACTTTTTCCAAAACTTGCATCATGCATCATTCATCCAAAAAGTGATGACTAAATCCCTTTTTCAAAGTTCTAAAGTGGATATTAAGTGGACAATGGTAACCAGTTATTCTAGTGAGTGAACCAAGGGTGATTAGACATGTAGGTACCGAAAGGGCGGGGTAGGGTGATGATCTTAGGATATCTTCCCTACACATAACCAACCCCCGAACCTTAGATTTCTGTTTTCAAAAGACCAAAATGGAGTTATTTTCAAAAAGGGTTCAAACATTTCCAAAGGTTGCCAAATAACCTATTTTCTTAAAAACCCTCTCTTGAGGGAGTTTTCACAAAAACCTTTTCAAAAACTCTAAGTTTAATCTTCGGATTAACGCTTAGTTTTAGGTACCCTAACTCACCTTTATTAAGTTAGGTGGCGACTCCTATTTTTCTAAAAAGCCCTTAGTCAAATTAATTTTCAAACCTAGTCGCACTTGTCCTTCTAGAAGGATAAGTTCTAGTGGCAGAGTTCCGTGCTTTAGGGTCTCCGAGCCGAAAGGACCTTGGACACCTCCAAAAATCGGGGCGCGACAATATGCTTATTTTGGTGGATGCTTTGGATTATATCTTATGCACTATGAGATGAGTTTTCATTTAATGGGTATAATTGATATATGGTTTAATTAGTGCACATATCTTGTATTATAAGTAGATGTCACTAGACTTTTTGATCTGTCCTCTCACACGAGTGATTGCCCTGGCGCTGAGATAGTGAGCTGGATGAGACTCTAAATGATCATACAGGTACCATGATAATGTGATCTCCTTGGCGTTTAGAAAGTGAGCAAGGGTTGACGTTTATTTATTTAAATGTCACATTAGCAAGAGCTAAGATGAGACTGTATGAGTCAAACATAGAGTTATTCACACCTCCATGTAGTCTGTAAAAAGCCAGATATGAGATTCTCGAGAAGCTCAAGTTAGGCATTGGTGAGAGCAACTAGACTAAGATCTGTATGGTGTTACAGTGTGACAAACCCTGAGTGGGAGCTCCATCATAGCATACATATCATACTGTATGTACTATAAGACGACCATTATGGGAGTGACAAAATAGATCCCTACTTTGTCACTGTGTGAGCATTATAAACTTTAAATCTAAGTCTATACCCTTTGAGACTTAGAACTATGTCATGAATTTGAAGCTTGATGTTGTTACTTTAGCATGTTATCCAAGGGTTACGAAGAATGTGATCCAGAGGAGCATGTCCAAGAAAGTAGTTGGGTTTAGATGGATTGACATAAGTGGCTAAGGAAAGATCATTTGACATCACACTCATGACTTGTTGCTCATAGCTCAGGCGATTATGTTAATATTAGTTTTTAGGTATAATCATGAGCACAAATGCATTGACAGATCTTGCATGACTTTGTATTAGTTATCGGAGGGGTTAGAGGTGCAAGATCGGGTGTGGTTTGGTGATTTGGGGTATACACGAGATGATTGAGTTGTAGTGTTATGTTAGTTAGATGGTAACTTAATATAACATTTCTCACCGGTACCTTTCTCGTCTGTCGCATATTCCATTTTCTTGTATGAGGAGCTGAACAAGATGAGATTATGGATGCCCCTTATGTCTAAGTGGGAGATGTAGCATGGGGCCCACGGTATGTCCACATGGGCACACAGATATATATTCAGCATATATATCACCTCCTATTGATAAGGAGATAATGGGCTATCCTTATCAGATTTGAACTCCTAGAAGATAAAGATAAGTGTGTCTTATCTTTATCATAGTGTATATATGTTATACATAGATTGTATCAAGAGAATAACTTACGTATTATCAGATACAAACTCTCTCTAGATTAATTTCTCTCTCTAGTTCTCTCTAGGGCTACCATCTAATAGCCTTAAGATTTGAAACGTGTGCTTTTCATATTGGACTCTTATCGCCTTCTACTATACGATAATGATGACACTCAAGAGATCTTGGATTGATTCGTGGTGTATTGCACGTATTGCCCGAAGGGCTAGTGAAGCAAACAAGTCAATCCGTATATCGTATTGTATTCTGCATTAGGTATTCCGTATACCTACCCATTATATTTTTCTACAAGTGGGATAATAGTTGCAATGCTAGTAGGTCTGAAACAGGATTTTGTTTTGTAGGGTATGAAAATTTGAAATACAAAATCCCACTTATCAGTATAATTAATTTATTTTAAGTTTTCTTTCCACATATTATAAGTTGAAGCATGAGAAACATATCAAGATGTAAGAATAAATTTCTAAATAAAAACAAAACGAACTTCTATTTAGTTTGAAAAATATAAAAATAATTAATTATTTTTTAATACATTTCAAGTATTATTAAAGTAGAACTTAATGTTTTTTCAAATCCTGAAAGTCATATTTGATTTATCCGATGTGAAACTTTGTGTCAATGTGTTTTTAGTATATATATGTTTGTGTGTTCTTGTTCTGCACCAAATTTTCAGCACTATGTATAATGTATACTTGTGTTTGTATACTTTTATTGATGGCTAGTACCAACCTGTTCGATTAGTGTACATAAGAAGGACCATTGACTGTTAATTTTTTTGGAGGGCTATGCAAACCTATTGTGTGGCTCCTCCCCTAAGTGCTAGTGAAAATTTTCAAATGAAGAATAAATACTTGTACTTAATTGTTTGAATGTTCCTACTTGTAGCGTAATTGAACTATTGACCATCTTTAAATACATTAATGATTTGGGCCCACTGACAAACGGGGAGTTATTGCAGGACGGGCTGCAATAATTGATTCGCCAAACAGAAGCAGGAGTGAAAGCGGAACAAGAAAGCTTCGTTCGCAAAACTATTTTGAGAATTCAAGCATATCTAGGGTACCCATATACATTTTGCTAATATATTTAAATTTATTTAATTAAGAATGAAATATAATGGCCAATCTCAGTATCTTATTTATTTGTTTAGTAAGAATGAAATGATTATTTCCATTCTCTTATTTAGTAAGACAAAACTAATAATGGTAGAAAGAAATAAAATGGAAGTTTAGTATATAGTATAAAAATCTGATTCTATATTACATATGAAATATTAAAAGTATTACTTGTTATTAATTAAATATTATTGTGCATTTGGTAATTCTGTAATGGTCACGACGGCGGCGTTAGGTGGTGGAGAATGGTGGTTGTGGCAGCGGTGAGTGACAGAAGGTGGTGATGGCGGCAACAACGGATGGTAGTGGCTAGTGGTGCTAGGCAGTGGTTGGTGGATGAGGGTGGTGATGGCGTGGTGGAGGCAGCACTAGTGACAGTGGGTGGGGATGCTGGTGGCGGCGATGATGGCAATGACAGCGATGGCAATGATGGAAACAACGGTGGATGGTGATAGTAGGCGGTAACAGAGGAGAAAAGAGAAAGATTTGTTTTAAAAATAAATACGAAAAAATAGAAATAAAAGTTTTAAAAAATTTTCATCCTTTTAAAATTGTTTTTGGATTATTAATATCTAAAAGTAACCAAAAATATTAAACAAATATGTTTTATTTTTTCAAATAATTTTACAACAAAAATGTTATAAAATTTTGTTTATGTTCTCATTCTATGAGATCATGAAATGATCATTCCTATTCTTGAAAGAGTAAATATTATGGTCATTCCAACAAAAAGTGATACTAATTAACAAGAGAATGAAAATAAAAATAGGAATGAGCACTCCATTCTATTTCATTCTCTTGTACAAAAAATAACCTAATAGTTTTGAATTGAAACTTATCTACACCAAACAAGCCAACTTGCACTAGTAACTTTCAATGTACTTCACATCTTGCCCTTGTGTCACGAGCTGACACTAGGCTTTGGCATCATCGAGTATGATGATGGTTAAAGTAGTAGAGAATGTCACAGGTGTCGCGCACAGATTTTTCGCACTTGGGGAATACTCACACAAGCGGGAAAAATACTGTACTCTCTCATTAGAACTCACCCTCCTAGAAGAATGAGTGCGACTAGATTTGAAGTGAAAATTGATTTGAATAAAGGGCTTTTGAAAAAGATTTGGAGTCGCCACCTAACTTGATTAAGGTGAGTTAGGTCATCTCAAAACTAAGAATAATCCGAATACTACACTTAGGGTTTTTGGAAAACGATTTTGAAAATATCACCTCCAGAGAGGGTTTTTAAGAAAACGGGTCGTTTAGCAACCTTTGGAAAACATTTAGTCCTTTTTAGAAAATAACCCCGTTTTTGGTCTTTGAAATCAGTGATCCTAGGTTCGGAGGTTGGTTATGTGTAGGGAAGGCGCACTAAGCCATCACCCTACCCCGCCCTTTCGGTACCTACATGTCAATCTACCCTAGATTCACCTATGAGAGTCTTCAGCTAACTATTGTTCAATCCTATCCACTTTGAAAAACAATGATTGAAAATAAACTAACATGATGCATGATATGCAAGTGCAAGGAAAGAGAATTGAAAAATAGATTTGGAAAGAGATTGATTTAAAATTGATTTGATTAAAAAATAAATTTGAATAGATGGAATTGAAATTGGAAAGTTTGAAAAATTGGAAATAGAAATTTGAAATTGGAAGTTTGAAAATACATTAGAGATTTGAAAAGATTGTAGAATTTGAGATTTGAAAAATGTGGTGGAATTTGAAATTTGAAAGAAGTTGCGACCGCTCCCATGAGGGTTGCCTACGTATCATTTTGGAGGAATTAGGTCAGTCGTAGTTCGGACAAGAGTCCGATTGAAAAGAGATTGATTTGAAAGAAATAGATTGAATTGAAAATTGAATTGGAAGATTGAGAGATTGAATTTAGAATAGAAGATTGAAAATTGGAATTTAGAATTTTGGAATTGAAGAGATTGGATTTTGATTTGGAAAAATAGAACTTGGAAGAAAGATTTAGACTTGTTTTGGAAAGATGGAGGTTTAGAAAACCTAGACTTAGGAAAGATAGGAGACTTAGGAAAGACTTGAGATTTAGAAAGATTTGACTCGACTGTTGGACTTGGAAGATTTGGGAATATTAGATTTTAGGAAATGTTCGAATTAGGAAAGGTCCGATTTAGGAAAGTTTTGAATTAGCAAAGTTTTATTTTTGGAAAGTTTTCAAATTAGGAAAGTTTTCATTTTAAGAAAGGTTTTAAAAATAAGAAAGTTTTAAGTTTGGAAAGTTTTAGAATTGGAAAGATTTGGAGTTAGAAGAAAGTTTAGAATTTAGAAAGTTTTAGATTTAGAAACTCTTAACTTAAGAAAGTGTTTGAACTTGGAAAGCTTAGAATTTGGAAAGATTTTGAAATTTAGAAAATTAGGATTTTCGAAAGATTTGGATTTAGAAAGTTTTGACTTAAGAAAGTTTTGAATTTGGAAGAATTTGAAATTTAGAAAGTTTAAGATTTAAAAAGTTTTAGAGTTTGAATTTTAGAAAATCCTGAGATTAGGAAAGGTTGAGTTTAGGAAAGATTTGAAAACTTAAATTTGGAAAGTTAAGATTTGGAAAGGGGTTGAATTAGGAAAGATGTGGAAGTTAAAAGTTTTGGGAAACTTATGGTTAGAAAATTAGGAAAGATTTAGATTTTGGGTTTTAAAATGTAGGAAAGATTGTTATGTTCAAGTTTTGGAAACTTAAGATTTTGGAAAGTGGAAGATTAGGAAGGAGTTGACTTAGAAAATATTTGGATTAGGAAGGGATTGGATTTTGTTTCTAAAAACGGAGGATAGAATCTAGTTTCCTAATCGAGAATATTGGATTTGCTTTCGTAAAGAGAAAATTGGACTTAGCAAGGATTTGAAAAGGGAAGTTTCTAGAAACCCTAGGTTTGGAAAACTATAGTTTTGACGTAAAAAGGAGGTTTTGGAAATATATATAACTTTGATGTGAAAACAAGAGGTTTTGGAAACTTAGGTTTTAAGGCAAGTTTGAAAATCATATTTTTGGAAAGAAAATTAGGGCTTCCTAATTGTGAGTTCTAGGGCTTGACTTGGGCTCTAAGGAAAGGGATTTTTGGAAAGTGTGTTTTTTGGAAACAAGCTTTTGGAAGAAAATCCTAGAGAGGAGTTTCTAGAGGGAAGATTTTGGAAAAAGAGTTTTTTTAGAAAGATTTTTGGAAGCAGGTTGTTGGAGAGAATTTTCAGGAAAGTGAATTTAGAGAGTGTTTTTAGAAAGTGAATTTTAAGGAGAGAGAGTTTTTGGAAAGAGATCCTAGTGAGGAGTTTTTTAGAAAGAGAATTTTAAGAAAGAGATTTAGGAAAAGGTTTTTCTAAGAAGGAAACCTAGGGAATATTTTTGGAAAGTGGACCTTAAAGAGAGCATTTTGGAAAAGGAGTTTAAAAAGAGAAGTTTTGAAAAATAGATTTTTGGATGGAGTTTTTGAAAACAACTTTGGAAAGGAGAGTTTTAGAAAAGTATGTTCAAAATGAGATTTTTAGGAAGAGATTTGAAAAGAGAGTTTTTTGGAAAGTATGAAAAACATCTCACTTTCCTAAAGCGATTCTAGCCATAAGAGGGCTAGAACCACTTTAAGAAAGTGGTTTTGAAAAGAACAAGGGTTGAAAATATGGACCATGTTGGTCACTTTGAATGTAACACTTTCCTAAAGCAATCCTAGCCATGGAAAGGCTTGAATCACCCTAGGATTGTGATTTTGAAAGCATGTTTTGAAAAGGAGATTTTGATGCAATTTTGAAAACAAGTTTGAAAACGATTTTGAAAACAACTTTCAAAATGACTTTTGGATGATGCAAGATCATGATATGCACAATGCAATTTTGGGGTTGTGAACATACAAGGCTAAGGCTTCACCACATAATCAAGGGGGCCGGGCCCACGTGGTCTCCGGTTAGACTAGAAGAAAGCCCCCGACACGGTGACTCTCCAATAACCCAATCCTACACATGGACCGGGAATCCCCTTGTTTCAAGCATGTAAAGAAAGGGGGGGAAGAGATGGGGGATTAAAATAGAGAAAACCCAAGTGGGTTAGGAGAGAGAAGAGAGAGGGGGAAGTGTGAAAATTTAAAGAGAAAGCTTACCGTATATCTTCTTTATTTTACGCGCCTTGCTTGTCTTCGGTCTTCGTCTTGATCTTCGTCTTCAATCTTCAAAAGTTGTCTTCAAACTTCAGATTGTAGCTCTTCAAGTTTTTAAAGGAGGGTTGAAGGTTAGTGTATGAATGTATGAGGGTGTATATGAGTGTATAGGAGGCTAGGGTTTAGTGTATGGTGGCTAGGGTTAGGAAAACCTAAAGAAGCTAGGGTTTAGGGAGTGCACGAGCTCTATATTTCAAAATATAGGATTTTTAGATTGAGTTTGGGGATCCCTTTCACGTTGGAAGAGGCTTTGTATTTATAGAGGTTAGACAACACTAGCGCCAGTTGTAGTGATGCCAGGCCAAACTTTACACTGGCGCCACTAGGAGTGGCGCTAGGCCATTTTTTGGCTTGGCGCCGCTAGTAGTGGCGCTAGGCCATTTTTTGACTTGTAGTGGCGCTAGGCATTTAGGAAATGTTTAAGGTCGGCAAGCAACGTATCTTTTACTAGATTTGGGCGCCTGTACTAGTGACTACCATGTAATTTTTAGCTTGTCTTCACTAGGAGTGACTCCGGAACGTCCGGGAAGGAGTTTGGATGACCGAGAATGACCTGGAAAGCCAAAAAAGAGTAGGAACACTTAAAATAGTGTCCCGGAGGTTTCTGACTTGAAAAATGAAAACAAGATGTGTCGGAAGGGTTGACCGGGCCTTTAGGGGCAAAACGGTCAATCGGATTGGGAAGCTGCAGGGACAGACTCAGATTGTCCCGAAAGAAGACTCAAGATTTGGAAACATTATTCAGAATATTTTCAAAGGTTGCTGGTTTGATACCTAGAGCCGGTGTGGTTGGAAAAGGTGATCGGCCCACTAGGGGCAAAACTGTCATTTCGCATCGGGTTTGCCGGAACTAACTCGGAATGATCCGGAAAGGTAAAGGGAGGTTGAGAACACCATAAAAAGTAGTCTCAGGAGGTTACCGGTTTTGCTACCCAGAGCCGGTGTGGTTGAAAAAGGTGACTGGCCCTCTAGGGGTAAAATGGTCATTCCGCATCGGGTTAATCGGAACTGACTTAGAATGATCCGGAAAGATAAAGAAGGGTTGAGAGTACTATAAAAAGCAGTCTCAGAAGGTTACCGGTTTGATTCCCAGAGCCGGTGTGGTTCCCGGGCTGTTTGGATGCCTAAGGGAAAAATGGTCATCTTGACCGGAAAGTCTCGCAAAAGGCCAAATGGGCAGTTTGGTCATTTTTCACCGAAGTAGGCTACCAGGCACTGGTGTTGACCTGGGTTTTGAGTGTTTTTGCCACTCTGACGGCGGTCATCGTGACACAGGGGTTTGTTGGCAATTCCCTATATCAACCTGTTTACGAGTATTTTCGCTACTCGAACTGTTGTGATGTTTGCGAGTATTTCCGCTACTCGGACCGTCTCGAGGAATAAACTGTCTCGAGAGAGGGATTGGAAAGGGGTCTTATCGTCTCCGAAAATACGTGCCTGATTTGGGACCGTCTCGAGGAATAAACTGTCTCGAGAGAGGGATTGGAAAGGGGACTTATCGTCTTCGAAAAGACGTGCCTGATTTGGAACCGTCTTAATGAATAAATTGTCGAGAGAGAGGGATTGGAAAGGGGACTTATCATCTCCCAAAAGACGTGCTTGATTTGGAACCGTATCGAGGAATAAACTGTCTCGAGAGAGGGGTTGGAATGGGGACTTATCATCTCTGAAAGGACGCGCCTGATTTGGAACCGTCTCGAGGAATAAACTGTCTCGAGAGAGGGATTGAAAAGGGGACTTATCGTCTCCGAAAAGAAGTGACTGATTTGGAATCGTCTCGAGGAATAAACTGTCTTGAGAGAGGGATTGGAAAGAGGACTTATCGTCTCCGAAAAGACGTGCTTGATTTGGAACTGTCTCGAAGAATAAACTATCTCGAGAGAGGGAATGGAAAGGAGTCTTATCGTCTTCGAAAAGACGTGCCTAATTGGAGTAGATTTAGCATCTCGAGGAAACAACTGTCTCGAGAGAGGGGTTAGAGTTGGAATTGGAAAGAACAATGCCCGTAAGGGCATTTTGGTCATTTTGCCTCTATTTGGGCCTGGTGGGCCCCGAGGCGATGGACAAACGAGATTTGGACTTAGAAAATCGGTTTCGATTGGAATACATCCATATTGACTTGAGTACAAGTCTGGACGAAGCGTAGACAGCAGAGCGGTAAAAAATGGGGTGCTTACAGCTGCCCCTCTTTTTCTGTCTTTGCTTGTCAAAGACAGAAAACGATAAAAGTAAGAGTCCCATGTTTACAGCGAGGCAGTCGGAGGGATGGACATTGGAAATCTTTCAACAACGGGGGTCGAAAACGGATAGCGGGCCAAAAAGGCCTTCGAAAATGAGATTTGGCGGGAAAGGGGGCAAAGCTACCCAGAATTTGCAATTGGTGCCACTAGCTAGTGGCACCTTTGGCAGAAAATGCCTGGCGCATCTGCTAGTGGAGCCAAGCTTGGAATTAAAACCAGAAAATTTCTGGTTCGAACAGCTGCGGCATTTTGGAGAGTTCTCATAAATCCGAGAGATTCTGCATGAGAATTGACTTGAACCTTGAAGGGGCACTTCTTGGAGACCACAGGTGATTGCCGGAAGGAGACCACGTCACCGGAAAAGTTGCCGGAAGAAAAGATTTTGTTGGAGAACTTTCAAAAAGTTAGTTTTCAAATTTTTTTGATTTTAATGTGCAGAGCTTCGTTTGAATCATGTGAATAGTGGAAATTGATGTTTTGATGTGCTTTGAACATGATGGTGATATTATTTTTGCATTTTGGTGTTTGTTTGATTAAATTTGAGTGATTTTTCATGATTATGCGAAGAGGGTTTTCTGCAAGAATAGTGAATTTATTTCTACAGACTTGGGTATTGGGTTTTTTGGCTATATTTTTGTGCAATGGGCCTTAGAAAAATGTGTTCAACAGCCGTATGAAGTTTCGTGATTTTTTGAAAACTTGGTGAATTTTTTATTTTTTGAAAAATAAGAAAATATTTAGAAAATTTAGAACAATAAGAAAACTCAGGAAATTGATGGGATTTTTGAGAGTTTAAAATTTTAAAAAGGTAGGAATATTTTTGGAAAACATTTGAAAGAATTTTTAGGAATTTAAAGCATTTTTTGAAAACCATGGATTTATTGGAGAAATAAAACATGTGTTTTGAAATTTTTTAAAAATTGAAAAGTGTGCACGGGTGCTGATGTCATGTGATTGTGACAATGTGAAGTGCACGTTTTGTGTTTTGTGTTGATGTCGTGGGTGTTGTAGGGACCATTTTTAAACGGGACTCTACCGAAATTTTTAGAAACTAGGGGAAGAGTTGGTTATAGTTTTTAGAAATAAAATCTTTTTGAAGGAAAAAAAAAACCCTTGAGATTTGATTTGAAGTTAGAAAATCAAGATGTGTGGAAATTTCATTTTTGACTTATCATTTGAAATCTTTTTATTTATTTATTTATTATTTTTGTTAGTTGTTTATTTTATTTTGCTTTATTAGTTATTATTTATTGCATATATGGTAGATTCACACCTCTTACCTTGTCTTATCTTTTCAGGATGGTAGACGCAGGTGATGACGGTTCTGAGAGGAGGCGTCGCTAGGGGAAGGAGGCCCGAACAGATTCTACTAGCAGCTCTAGTTGATCCAGAGGTAGTCGTTGATCTACCATACGGTCCTCCTCCAATCAGAGTGGGCAGGGGAGTAGGCTACCTGTCGACCCTTTTCCTCTGGTTGAGCAGGCTTTCGCGGAGGAGATTGGTGCCCAGGAGGAGGAATCGGGCCCTGGGGATCAGATGACTGATTACGGGAGAGCTTCTTCCAGGCATACGCAGACGGATGCTGACTTGGGAGATCTGTAGATATCGAATGTCCCACCACTCGGGGATCCTGCCTATCACCCTAGTGTATACTCTAGACAGCATTTGTCTCCTCCGCGGGTACATACAACTTTCAGAAGGGCTGTTCATCAAGTTTTTGTGACCATGCAACGGGCTGCTCCATCATATCATGCCTTCTTGGCAGAGATTGGGTTTGACGCCTTTATGGGATTATAGGCTAACCGCCTGAACCGGCATTTAGTACTGGCGTTGGTTGAGCTGTGGTTTGGGGAGACTGGGACCTTTCATTTTGTCGGCTTCGAGTTAGGTCCCACTCCTTTGGATTGGGCGATTATTACAGGGCTCTCCTTTGTCGGCCAGCGGATCACCCTACATCCAGTCAGTAGGGATGAGGCCTGTTTGCTGTTGGACTTGCCTCCTCCTGAGCGTTCTGCCTTCCCAGTCTCTTGGATTAGTCAAGATGATCGTACTTTTGCTATTGAGCCATCGCTTGCCAGGAGGGACATCATGAGATGGCGACTTGTTTTGTATATCATCTTTAGCTGCTTCTGCAACAACAAGAAGTCACTCGTGCCGTGTCGTTTGGTGAGTATAGTATCCGATTTTAGAGCTTTATCTGAGCTGGACTGGGGGTCCTTTTCTTTCAGTTGCTTTCTTCGGTCAATGCGGGTTTGGACTTCTTCCCGTTGGGGCAGCATGACTAGCTTCTGGCCTTTCCTTGTCTGGTGGAGCTACGAGTACCTGCCGGTGCGTCGCCCTGCAGTTGTTGAGGATGACCTCTATCCTCGTGCTTTGAGGTGGGCTCATGACCGGATAGCCCAGCGATCGGAGATTACCAATTTTGTGACGCTCTAGGCTAACTTGGAGCTAATGAAGGCGAGGGATGTGACCTGGCGGCCCTTCATTAGATCAGTCCATTATAAGACAGTCCGATATTTGGTCCCGTTGTCCCTGTCGAGAGCTGCTTTTCTTAGTGATGACACTTGGGAGTCCTATCTTGGGGAGCGACACTGGCGTTAGTTTCATGAGGAGTTACGATCAGCAGGAGCTCTGCCAGAGTATATGTTTGGAGCCTTGGTAGCTGGAGTGCCTATCCCCTACCAGGAGCGTCAGCCGGGTGCCGAGTTCCTGCTTCCCCCGGATACAGACTATGCTGCACACTTTGGGGCTCATTCGGTTGGTGCCTTCACCCGGTTTGAGGTAGTAGTCGGCAGGTATGCTGTTAGCCAGGAGGTAGTTGACTTGTGGTGCCGAGCCAGAGGATATGTGTCCCAGGCTGAGTTTACTACTGTGAGAGACTAGAGAGATCAGTACTAGATGGAGCGGGATCAGTACTAGGCCGAGGAAGCTTCCCTGACAGCTCGGTTATCTCAGATGGGCTGTGGGGGGGGGGGGGGGGGGAAGTTATTCTCTCTTTGCTTCTTCTTGCTCTGTTGTTGCTTAGTTCCTTTTCTATGCAGCTGATTTCAGCTCTATCTTCCCTACAGGATGGTGGTGTTTCAAGTAGTTATCCTCCTCCTCCGATGCTAGGTTTTGGGGATTTTAATCCAGATGATATCGACTTTGACCTGTGATAGATGCCCCTTGTAGAGATTCTGATCCTCTTTTACCCCTTGTCCCTGAGTTATATGTATGTCAGACTGTTTTACTTTCATATTTTGTACAAAAATGGATATTTATGGTACTTAGATGCATGGATAGACAGATACATTTATGATCTTTATGGCTAGGCATATGATCAGATGCATGTGATGTATGATGATGTTAGATATCTATTACATGAGTTGATGTTGGTGACTTCTATTTCTACAGGGAGTTATATCCTATGTGTGCAAAACCCATGCTGATTTTTTTTTTTAATGTATGCACAGGTTAGAAATATGTTAATAGAATGACATAGGGTGCTGTTAGACTTGTAGTCTTGGGAATGGTAACTCCCTCCTCCTCGGGAGTCTAGCCTCTCCTCTGGCTCAACCCTACTTTGATTGGATGATAGCATTTCACACCTTTCTCAACCTCTTGATCACCTCCAACTTTCTATCTTAGGGTTAGTGTATAGGGTTATTGGGCTGAGACTCTCGACTCTCGGGGTTTTAGCAATAGCTTACATGACCTTTGGCAGAGCGATAAGTGGCCAGTCATTTCAATCTGAGGAGACTTTGTTTAGGACCGTAATGTAGGCTAAGTTATAGGGGTTTTAGAAACAACGGGATATGCAAGCTCAAATTTAATGTTGTTTTCAGCAAGGTTTAGATCCATACTATCCTTAACCATTTTCTCAGTAAGGCTAGCATCCTTCTTGGCTTTGGCAACGTGTTCAGCTCATTTAGATCAAGCAATCCGTTTTCAATCAGAGGGGACTTTACTAAGGTTGTAATGCAGGCCATGCTTTTAGGGTTTTGCAAGAAAAGGGTAAAGGCTCGAACCTATTGTTTCTACTGGGTTTCTTCGTAACCTACGATCACCTTTGAATTTTCTCCTTGCCTTTTTTCATGACTTCTTATGGTGAAAATGACCTTGTTCTTTCACCCCTTCCATATGCTTTTTGAGATAAACATGACTTTCTTTTCTTTTGATCATTTGATTATGCTTTTGAAGATGACTCAATCATGATTTTCTTCAGGCCTTTCCTTAAGGGATGATTTTTTTTTCTTTTTTTTTTCGGCCTCTTGCCCCTTGGCGAATCCTTTCCTTTGCTTTTCCCTTTCTTTTTCTTTTATGGAACAACTAATTCTTTGACTCTTTTTCTTTAGATCTTTTCCTTTACAGTTCAATCTACCCAGTGTGGGTGGTGTTCCCTATGTTGGGGTTTTCTTGAGAAAAGGATAGTTGGCTCAACAGGTTTGGCAAGGGATTACTTTTGACTGTATGGGAGATGAAATGAGGGCCTCTCTTCACTTTGAATTAGATTGCTTGATCCATAGAGCTTTCGACACTACCCTAGCATGATAGAGGTGGACACTACTCCTAGAGTTCTCAACTATGGTCTGCCCTAGTGTGGGGAGGACAGTCTTGGATCGGGGTTGACAAAGAAAAACTTCGTTTGTTGCGAGGCTCTAGGGCTTAAGCAAAGGGAATGTGAGCACATTTGTTTATTTATTAGTGATTCATTCCTTTTATTTATATGTGGGGGGAGTGAAAGATGGCTCCTCTTCATTTTGATAAATTGGCCACACATCGCTTAGCTTCCGAATCTTGCAAGTGTTGCCTTTGGGTAGTATCCTCACTCATCCTTATCCTCTCTTTCTCTGGAAAGCTGATCATTTGGCGAGTGGTTAACTCATGCTATCATCCCTTCAAGTTGGATCATTCCATAAGATACACCATGCCCCTTGCGTAGAAAGTAGTCACTATTCCCCAGGGAAGACAAGACAACAACAATGGAATAAAAGACTGTCATTTGATTATTATTATTTTTTTTACTGAAAACATAAGGTTCTTAAGCAATAAGAAAATGTAAGTATTAATTTAAAAACAGAAAGTGAAAGGGAAAGAAAGAAAGTGGGTGAGAACACCCCTCTCTTGTACGCTTGTGCAAGGAACCCATTTTTTAGTAAGGTCTTGGGCTTGTGCCTTCGTCTGCATTCCATCCACGGTTGAGATTTTCAGCCAAGGCAGGATAGGTAGATGCTTCTCCCGGAGTTCCAAGTGAGTTGGTGATGATGATGTAATTGTCAACTTTCTCAACTGTCTTGCCTTCATTTGTTTGCTCCGGAGTTTCTATAACAAAACATTCAAGCGACTCGTATTTGTCCAGCTCGATAGGTCGTGCCTGGGGTTTTCTGCTCTGGCCTCCAGTTGGCCTCCAGTTGAGGCTCGATGCTCCTCAGGTCTACACAATGGGAGATTTTTGTTACCTAGTTTGGACAGCTCTCGGTCAATTTTCTTCACAGATTCATAAGTGAGTTCATCTTCGGGGGTCGGCATTTTGTTGGGGTTGCATCGTAACTGAGTACGTCTTTGTTCCATATTGTCGCATTCCATCTCCTTCCCATCCTTGTAATATATCTCTTGGCATACAGCAAAACAAACCATGTTGTTACCAAACTCGTAACGATGTTGACGGTGTGGTCCAGCAGAGGGTCTGTAAGGCTGTTCAGAAAAGGATTTGTTGGTTGTACCCCAATGATCTTGTTATCTATCAGGTCTTGAATCTTATGCTTAAGGGCCAAACAATCTTCAGTGTCATGTCCTTGGTTATCCGAATGATACTTACAGCTTTCTACAGATTTGAAGTAATGAGGCAGAGGATTCGGCTGGGGTCGGGCAGGTATAGGTTTCAGATATCCAGCTGCTAAGAGGCCAAAATAAGCCGTGGTCTGGGAGCATGCAAGTTTAGTAAACATCCGCTTTTTCCCACTTGTTTGCCTAGGCCGAGGAGGTGTTGTAGATGTTCTTGATGATTGGGGACCAAGTTTTGGTGAGGTCGCAGCTGGGTTGATGGTTCGGGAATTGAAAGGGCTTCGGGTTCTATGTTTCAAAATGGGACAATTTTCGGTGGCAGCGCCAAAAGGGTTGGGATGATATCCGAAGGAGAGATTATATAATCCTCGTGTTTGGTTAGGGGTTGGTTTAGAAGCCCTTTGAGCAAGGCCCTCAGCCTGGGGAGGTCGTTGGTAGGCAATGGTGGTGGCATAGTCATGGTCTTCCTTCTTCATCCTTTTTCGTCCATCATGAGTTTGGGCCTGGGAGGACTCTGCTTGCTTATGGGTTGCGTGGGATAAGAGTGAGGAAAGCATGCCTTCCATTTCGGTCATCTTATGCTTAACTCCTCTTGCCTCTGCTAGTAATTGAGTTAAGGTATTAAGAGTAAGTAATTCCATGCTTGTAAGACTGGGGAACGAGAGAAGGTACCTAAAACCATCAAAAGGAAAGAGTCAGTGTTTGACCTTGACAAGTCTTTATGCAATGCATGCTCTAAGATGCCTCTCTTAAGGAGGGAAACTAGTCATGATGTATTGGCCCACTCTTGGAGATAGGGGATTTGCCCCTGTATGCAGATACCTTATCGTCAGGTAGTAATCTTCAATCATCCATGCATTCATTCATAAAAATAAAGAAGTACATTAAACTTTGGGTTTAAGATACAAAAGAATTGAAATACATTTCAATAGGGGGAGGGGGAACATTTTCCTTCGGACTTCCACCTATCTACTTTTACAAATGGGACAACCTAAACTACTCTTGAGTCTTTAGATTTGCCTTCGTTGGATTTGATGTCGTGGAGGTCACTGAGAGACCTTGTTGATTGATTGCCCCTTGTCTTCTTGGCAACCTTATCTCCATGAGCATAGAGGATTGGGGCCCCTCTTATGAAATGAATCAAGGTGCATGCCATGAGTCCTTAGGGTTACGTGGGAACCCTTAGGGTTTAGGTAGGTTTAATGCAAGGGAGAGTGACCTTGGTGTCACTCTCCCTTGCATGGACATGGATTGATCATATGCATGAGAATGCAGTGACTTGAGTTACTTGGAACTCTTGTCTTGCCATAGGGTATTGAAGTCATGAACATGGATGCAAAGAGTGTAAGGAGAGAGAATGCAGTAGCAAGGTAGACATGCATGCATGAGCAGTTAAACAGTCATTATAACAGTATGAATACAAGCATTATAACAACAGGGACAAGCAGGTATAAATGAAAGTAAAAGTAGTCACCTTTTCCTCCATGGTTTTGAAAACGGTGCTCGTGTCTTAAATCTGACAGAGGTTCGGCTATGCATGGTGTCTATATGAGTATGAGGTTGAGGGTTGACTAATGCGTCCTAAAAAGGCTCGGTCCCTGGATCTTCAAACCTAGGCCCATTCCTCGAGGTGGTGTCATGATCGGTTGGTGATCCAAGCGGGGGAACCATTAAGAGGCCGTAGGCGAAGAAACTGATACAACATATTGCCCACAACCAATATACCGTTCCCCCTTTCTAACTAGAAAAGACATATCAAGGTAATAATGCAAGCATGCAGAATGCAAGTGTACATGCAGTGTGTGTGTGATTTTTAAAAGTAGAGGAAATAGCCCAACAACTCCCATTTATCCTATTCATCACATTCATGCATAGCAGTTATAAAATTTAAGCAAAAAGCATACCTACAAAGCAAAGATACAAGTGTTAGTATGTGAATGACAAACATAATACAAGATAATATGAATAAATGCATGTTTTTTGAAAACAATTTTGAAAATTTAGTTTTGAAAATTTAAAGTGAATAGGATTGAACCAAGTTAATTGAAGACTCTACATAGGTAAGGGTAAATAGACATGACTATGGCCTAACCCTCTAAGCGTCCCTAGCGGAGTCGCCAACTGTCGCGCCCAGATTTTTCGCACTCGGGAAATACTCACACAAGCGGAAAAAATACTATACTCTCTCGTTAGAACTCACCCTCCTAGACGAATGAGTGCAACTAGGTTTAAATTGAAAATTGATTTGAATAAAGATCTTTTGAAAAAGATTTGGAGTCGCCACTTAACTTAATTAAGGTGAGTTAGGTCACCTAAAAACTAAGAATAATCCGAATACTACACTTAGGGTTTTTGGAAAATGATTTTGAAAATATCACCTCCAGAGAGGGTTTTTAAGAAAATGGGTCATTTAGCAACCTTTGGAAAACATTTAGCCCTTTTTAGAAAATAACTCCGTTTTTTGTCTTTGAAATTAGTGATCCTAGGTTCGGAGGTTGGTTACGTGTAGGGAAGACGCACTAAGCCATCACCCTACCCCTCCCTTTCGGTACCTACATGTCAACCTACCCTAGATTCACCTACGACAGTCTTCAGCTAACTATTGTTCAATCCTATCCACTTTGGAAAACAATGCTTGAAAATAAACTAACATGAAACATGATATGCAAGTGCAAGGAAAGAGAATTGAAAAATAGATTTGGAAAGAGATTGATTTGAAATCGATTTGAATTGAAAATAAATTTGAAGAGATGGAATTGAAATTGGAAAGTTTGAAAAATTGGAAATAGAAATTTGAAATTGGAAGTTTGAAAATACATTAGAGATTTGAAAAGATTGTAGAATTTGAGATTTGAAAAATGTGATGGAATTTGAAATTTGAAAGAAGTTGTGACCGCTCCCATGATGGTTGCCTACATATCCTTTTGGAGGAATCGCGTCAGTCGTAGTTCGGACAAGAGTCCGATTGAAAAGAGATTGATTTGAAAGAAAGAGATTGAATTGAAAATTGAATTGGAAGATTGAGAGATTAAATTTAGAATAGAAGATTGAAAATTGGAATTTAGAATTTTGGAATTGAAGAGATTGGATTTTGATTTGGAAAAATAGAACTTGGAAGAAAGATTTAGACTTGTTTTGGAAAGATGGAGGTTTAGAAAACCTAGACTTAGGAAAGATAGGAGACTTAGCATAGACTTGAGATTTAGAAAGATTGGACTCGAATGTTGGACTTGGAAGATTTGGGAAGATTAGATTTTAGGAAATGTTCAAATTAGGAAATGTCTGATTTAGGAAAGTTTTGAATTAGGAAAGTTTTATTTTTGGAAAGTTTTCAAATTAGGAAAGTTTTCATTTTAAGAAAGTTTTTGAAAGAGGAAAGGTTTTGAAAATAAGAAAGTTTTAAGTTTGGAAAGTTTTAGAATTTGAAAGATTTGAAGTTAGAAGAAAGTTTAGAATTTAGAAAGTTTTAGATTTAGAAACTCTTAACTTAAGAAAGTGTTTGAACTTGGAAAGGTTAGAATTTGGAAAGATTTTGAAATTTAGAAAATTAGGATTTTGGAAAGATTTGGGTTTAGAAAGTTTTAACTTAAGAAAGTTTTGAATTTGGAAGGATTTGAAATTTAGAAAGTTTAAAATTTAAAAAGTTTTAGAGTTTGAATTTTTTAAAATCTTGAGATTAGGAAAGGTTGAGTTTAGGAAAGATTTGAAAACTTAAATTTGGAAAGTTAAGATTTGGAAAGGGGTTGAATTAGGAAAGATGTGAAAGTTGAAAGTTTTAGGAAACTTATGATTTAGGAAGGTAGAAATTTAGGAAAGATTTGAATTAGGAAAGATTTAGATTTTGAGTTTTAAAATTTTGGAAAGATTGTTATGTTCAAGTTTTGGAAACTTAAGATTTAGGAAGGTGGAAGATTAGGAAGGAGTTGAATTGGAAAAGATTTGCATTAGGAAGGGATTGGATTTTACTTCTAAAAACGGAGGATAGGATTTAGTTTCCTAATTGAGAAGATTAGATTTGGTTTTCTAAAGAGAAAATTGAATTTGGCAAGGATTTGAAAAGGGAAGTTTCTAGAAACCCTAGGTTTGGAAAACTATAGTTTTGACGTAGAAAGGAGGTTTTGGAAATATGTATAACTTTGATGTGAAAACAAGAGATTTTGGAAACTTAGGTTTTCAGGCAAGTTTGAAAATCAAGTTTTTGGAAAGAAAATTAGGGCTTCTTAATTGTGAGTTCTGGGGCTTGACTTGGGCTCTAAGGAAAGGGATTTTTGGAAAGTGTGTTTTTTGGAAACAAGTTTTTGGAAGAAAATCCTAGAGAGGAGTTTCTAGAGGGAAGATTTTAGAAGGAGAGTTTTTTTAGAAAGATTTTTGGAAGGAGGTTGTTGGAGAGAGTTTTTAGGAAAGTGAATTCAGAGAGTGTTTTTAGAAAGTGAATTTTAAGGAGAGAGAGTTTTTGGAAAGAGATCCTAGTGAGGAGTTTTTTAGAAAGAGATTTAGGAAGAGGTTTTTCTAAGAAGGAAACCTAGGGAACGTTTTTGGAAAGTGGACCTTGAAGAGAGCGTTTTGGAAAGGAGTTTAAAAAGAGAAGTTTTGAAAAATAGATTTTTGGATGGATTTTTTGAAATCAACTTTGGAAAGGAGAGTTTTAGGAAAGTATATTGAAAATGAGATTTTTAGGATGAGATTTGAAAAGAGAGTTTTTTGAGAAGGATGAAAAACGTCTCACTTTCCTAAAACGATTCTAGCCATGTAACACTTTTCTAAAACAATCCTAGCCATGGAAAGGCTTGAATCACCTAGGATTGTGATTTTGAAAACATGTTTTGAAAACGGAGATTTTGATGCAATTTTGAAAACAAGTTTGAAAACGATTTGGAAAACAACTTTGAAAACGACTTTTGGATGATGCAAGATCATGATATGCACAATGCAATTTTGGGGTCGTGAACATACAAGCTTAAGGCTTCACCACATAATCAAGGGGGCCGGACCCACGTGGCCTCCTGTTAGACTAGAAGAAAGCCCCCTACACAGTGACTCTCCAATAGCCCAATCCTACACATGGACTGAGAATCCCCTTGTTTCAAGCATGTAAAGAAAAGGGGGAAAAGAGATGGGGGATTAAAATAGAGAAAACCCAAGTGGGTTAGGGGAGAGAAGTGAGAGGGGGAAGTGCGAAAATTTAAAGAGAAAGCCTACTGTATGTCTTCTTTATTTTGCGCGTCTTGCTTGTCTTCGGTCTTCGTCTTGATCTTCGTCTTCAATCTTCAAAAGTTGTCTTCAAACTTCAGATTGTAGCTCTTCAAGTCTTCAAAGGAGGGTTGAAGGTTAGTGTACGAATGTATGAGGGTGTATATGAGTGTATAGGAGGCTAGGGTTTAGTGTATGGTGGCTAAGGTTTGGAAAACCTGAAGAAGCTAGGGTTTAGGGAGTGCGCGAGCTATATGATTCTTAGATTGAGTTTGCGGATCCCTTTCATGTTGGAAGAGGCTCTGTATTTATAGAGGTTGGACAACACTGGCGTTTGTTGCAGTGGCGCCAGGCCAAAACTTTACACTAGCGCCACTAGGAGTGGCGCCAGGCCATTTTTTGGCATGGCGCCACTACTGGTGGTGCCAGCCATTTAGGAAATTTTTAAGGTCAGCAAGCAACATATCTTTGACTAGATTTGGGCGCCTATACTAGTGACTACAATGTAATATTTAGCTTGGCTTCACTAGGAGTGACTCTGGAAAGTCCGGGAAGGAGTTTGGAAGACCGGGAATGACCCGGAAAGCTGAAAAAGAGTAGGAACACTTAAAATAGTGTCCCGAAGGTTTTTGACTTAAAAAATTAAGACAAGATGTGTTGGAAGGGTGACCGGGCCTTTAGGGGCAAAACGGTCAATCGGATTGGAAAGCTGCCGGGACAGACTCGGACTGTCCCAGAAGAAGACTCGAGATTTGGAAACATTATTCAGAATGTTCTCAAAGGTTGCCGGTTTGATACCCAGAGCCGGTGTGGTCGAAAAAGGTGACTGGCCCACCAGGGGCAAAACGGTCATTTCGCACCGGGTTTGCCGGAACTGACTCGGAATGATCCAGAAAGGTAAAGGGAGGTTGAGAACACTATAAAAAGTAGTCTCAAGAGGTTACCAATTTGATACCCAGAGTCGGTGTGGTCGGAAGAGGTGACTGGCCCATTAGGGGCAAAACGGTCATTTCACACCGGGTTTGTCGGAACTGACTCAGAATGATCCGGAAAGTTAAAGGGAGGTTTATAACACTATAAAAAGTAGTCTCAGGAGGTCACCGGTTTGATACCCAGAGCTGGTGTGGTCGGAAAAGGTGACTGGCCCTCCAAGGGCAAAACTGTCATTTCGCACTAGGTTGATCATAATTGACTCGGAATGATCCGGAAAGATAAAGAAGGGTTGATAGTACTATAAAAAGCAGTCTCAAAAGGTTACCGGTTTGATACCCAGAACCAGTGTGGTTTCCAGGGCATTTGGATGCCTAGGGGCAAAATGATCATCTTGACCAGAAAGTCTCGGAAAAGGCCCAATGGGTAGTTTGGTCATTTTTCACCGAAGTGGGCTAGTAGGCACTGGTGTTGACCTGGGTTTTGAGTGTTTCCGCTACTCTGACGGCGATCGTCGTGACACAGGGGTTTGTTGGCAACTCCTTATATCGACCTGTTTACGAGTATTTCCACTACTCGAACGGTTGTGATGTTTGCGAGTATTTCCGCTACTCGGATCGTCTTGAGGAATAAACTATCTCGGGAGAGGGATTGGATAGGGGTCTTATTGTCTCCAAAAAGATGTGGCTGATTTAGGACCGTCTCGAGAAATAAACTGTCTCGAGAGAGGGATTGGAAAGGGGACTTATCGTATTCGAAAAGACGTGCCTGATTTGGAACCGTCTCGAGGAATAAACTGTCGAGAGAGAGGGATTGGAACGGGGACTTATCATCTCTGAAAAGACGTGCCTGATTTGGAACCGTCTCGAGGAATAAACTGTCTCGAGAGAGGGGTTGGAAACGAGACTTATTGTCTCCGAAAAGACGTGCCTGATTTGGAACCGTCTCGAGGAATAAACTCTCGAGAGAGGGATTGGAAAGGGGACTTATTGTCTCCGAAAAGACGTGCCTGATTTGGAATCGTCTCGAGGAATAAACTGTCTCGAGAGAGGGATTGGAAAGGGGTCTTATCGTCTTCGAAAATACGTGCCTAATTGGAGTAGATTTACTGTCTCGAGGAATCAACTGTCTCGAGAGAGGGGTTGGAGTTGGAATTAGTAAGAACAATGCCCTTAAGGGCATTTTGGTCATTTTGCCTCTATTTGGGCTTGGTGGGCCCGCGAGGTGATGGACAAACAAGATTTGGGCTTAGAAAATCGGTTTTGATTGGAATATGTCCATATTGACTTAAGTACAAGTTTGGACGAAGCGTAGACTGCCGAGCGGTCAAAAATGGGGTGCTTACAATAGGTTGCCACCCGTGGCACGTCTGGGGCCGCAAGGGACCTTAGCGTGTGGTATGGCAGCCTCATAATTTGTATTTTCATATTTATTAGATTTATGAATTATGACTCCTCGATGGTGCATAATATTTTCTCTTGCCAGTTAGAAGATGGCTTAGAATGCTATTAAAATGAGGGGTCTGGTGTGGACTTTACTAACGCCTAGTGTTACTGAAAGGAGCAGCACTCAAGTGAGTCTCCCAAGTGAGTGGGCAAGACTTGGGGACCAGCTGTAGCACATGGCTATAGTCCTCATGGTAGTCAAAGAGCTACATGGGCAGCATTGTGTTCAGTAGGACAGATGTTGGGCATTAGTGTCGAGGAAGAGGTCATGACATTGACATTTCACTATGCCATATCTGTACCGTGGTGGGGCTTATGCTTATGACTGATTGGGCCTCAGTGTGCACACTTGCATGCTATGTGCCTCGTGTGTACTTGCGCGTTGGGTTCAAATTTGTGCACACGGTTGATTGGTTTGGCTAGCATTAGTGTTGTGGGGCACTATGTTATAGGCCTATCGGTTTCTATTCAGTTATGCCTATTCTCACGGGCAACTACCTTGATGCGGGGCACTAAGAGTTTCATCGTTGGAAGCATCATGTTTAACAAGTGATGCTTGACTCACGCACATGTCCAGTTGTACATACTAGCTTACTTGTGCTGCGAGAGAGACTAGTGCTGAGTACATTAGTTGTCATGTGTGTGCGCATTTGAGAATGACGTTGCTATTGCCTATAGCCTGTGTAAGCCGAACAGTTTGAGTATTAGAGGATAGAGCTTAACAAAATGTGCTGGGTATTACAGATGAATCCTAGATGAGTGCATAGTCATATGCCTCAATGTTTGAGTTTGGCGGAACTATTGCTTAGTGCATAGACACCTCACAAATTACTTCTGCTGCATATAATTGTAGCGAATCGCATTACTATCACCGTATTGTACCCGATCAGTCCATGACACCTTAGCTTGCCATAACCCACCCTACCACTACTGTCACCAACACTACCACTCGCCGTCTTCTATACATAAATGTAAAGAAATGCATCAAGTAATTCGCAAAGCAATTATAAGCTTGAATGTAGTTATCTAGAAGTCCCTTAGTTTTAAGCGTTGATATTGCACATAAATCGAGACACACCTTCTACCCTAATTTAGGAATTATATGATAATCTTACAATTGGATCTTTGATATAAAATTCGTTAAGATATAATTGCACGCATTGCTAAAAAATGAGCCATTTTCCTCCTTTGATCAAATTTCACATTTGTTGTGGTTCGTTTGATCGACGATTGTGAACTTATTCTTTTTGTTTTTTTCTTGTAATTTTTTACTAGTGAGATAGTCTCACTTAGAGAAAGGTGCTAGCGTGTTGTAGGTGTTATATTTAATTGCCCAAGTGAACCAATTAGAAAAGAGCAATGAACAGCCTCATAATAGAATTTCTCTAAGAAATTTACTTTGTGTTTTAGGGAAAATAGTTTAGTGCTCAGGTAGCACTGAGTACGCAGTGATAATTCTTATCAAGTGGTGACATGAGGTGTGTGAATATATCAGCAGCCTGATATTATGGAGTAGTGAAGAGACTTTTAAGAAACATCTTATTAGATTTTGCCATTTAGTATTTTTTCTTAAAAATCTTTTCACAACTCCACAATCTCAAGTTAGTGATATATTCACACACCACATGTCACAATTTGATAAGGATTACCACCAAGTACTCAGTACTACATGACCACTGGACTTTTTTTCATGTTTTACACTTTCAATTAGGGGCAGAACTAGGATTTTATGTCCAGAGGTGTCGAAATTTGAAACACAAATTTTCATCTATTGATAATTTATTATATTTTAAGTTTTATTTTCACTTTACAAAGTTTAGGCACATATAAAACTAAACTTTTAGATAAAAAAAATACAAAATAAATCAATTTTAATTTAGCCTTAGCAAAATATAAAATAAAATATAATTATTTTTTTAGTGCATTTTAATTTAATCATTTGTTAACGTAAAAATTGAGATTATTTTATATACCGAAAGTCATTTATGATTAATTTTATGCTAAAAACTAAACTTTAGTGCAATTTTTTTTTCAACATACAAAATCAAAGAGCCAATGAGAAAATCATTTCTCATTTTGTTGTAAAGCTTAATTTTTATCACTCTATAAAAGTTATTTGGTTGTTGAATTGGTACACAGTAAAAAACCCTCACTAATTGTTAACGATTTAAAATGTATGCGAAAAAATAGATAGGGCCCATTGTCTACCTACAAAAGAAATGACATTTTATTGGAGGGTAATACTATACAAAATATTTATACATATTTTTTTGTACGCAATGATGTGATTGAGTCATAGTTTTTTACTTTAAAATAAAATACATATCATGGTTACTCTTAATTACAAAAATATATCACCCTATAATTAAGGTTTGTTTTTTTGTACAAATGTTCTACAAGAACAACATTTTTATTTAATAAATTAGAACATTAAGAAGGATTTTAAATTATTGAGGGGTGCCAATTGTAGTACCCTGAACCCATTAATTTCCCTATTTATGTGTTTCTTTAAATTTTGTATCATTCTAATATGCATTTGGGTCAAGTTGACCAATTGAAAGTCATGTTGTAACTTGAACCTTTGAGGTGAGAAACATGAGATTATTTCCAATGTGTATCATCTTATATACACAACACATACACACACCCAAACACACACACACACCCATCGGTTGAGAGAGGGAGAAAGAGAGAAAGGGAAGAAGGAAAGGGAGATTGAGGGAAGAAGGGCTTGAAGGAAGAGATTGAAACCATTGAAGACTTCACCAAGCTTGAAGAAGGAACACCTTGTTTATCGCCCGTTCAACCGGAGAGAGGTGAGAAACGATATACTATGAGTAAAACTCTATTATTTTCTCAATGTTTTAAGCTCACTTCTATATCATGAATGTTTTTCATATGTTTCAATGCATCAATGATTACATTCAAGTATAAATGTCATGCTTTGGATTACATACGAACCTTATCTATGATATGAATCACAACTCACGGACTAGAATGTTCGCATAAAGTAGATATAAGATTCCTAACGTACGACTCTAACTCAAAGTCTTTTCATGACGAGACTTTAATCTAGCCCGATAGTCTTAGAATGGAGGACGTGAAATAAACCATCGACATGTAAGGTCTTTTGTGACAAGACCCTAAACTAGCAACGATGGTCCTACGGTAGGGGACACGAAATAATTTATCGTCATGTTGGGAGATGTCCCTTGGCTTAAAAGTCTAGATGTAACCTTTATGGTTACTATAACTGAGCATAGGTCTTGTGATTGACTTAAAAAGCCTATGTTTGACCTTTACGGTTACAATAACTGAGCCTAATGCACCTTGCATGCTAATGACTGAGCATAGCTCTTAATGACTAAGCCTCGCCTCACGATTGAGCCCTGCTTTTATGAATGGCTTAAAGCACTCTATGTTGCTAATGATTAAGCGTAGCTCTTAATGATTAAGCCTCGCCTCACGATTGAGCCCTGCTCTTATGAATGGTTTAAAGCATTCTATGTTGCTACTGATTGAGCGTAGCTCTTAATGACTAAGCCTCGCCTTACAATTGAGCCCTGCTCTTATGAATGGCTTAAAGCATTCTATGTTGCTAATGACTGAGCGTAGCTCTTAATGACTGAGCCTAGCTCTCATGTTTGGCCTAAAAAGCCTATGCGTGACCTTCATGGTTACTATGTTAACCTAAAGAGCCTATGTGAGCCTATGTGTGACCTTCATGGTTACTATGTTGGCCTAAAGAGCCTATGTGTGACCTTCATGGTTACTCTGTTGGCCTAAATAGCCTATGCATGACCTTTATGGTTACTAATGCGTGATGTTGGCCTAAAGAGCCCTATGGTGACCTTTACGGTTACTGATGTGGTGACCTTTATGGTTATTGATACGGAGCTCGGCTCTGATGTAAAGACATGACACTCTTATGTACTAGAACGAGAAATATGATTTATTCAAATACTTCATGACATGTTGCATATGTTTTCACAAGTAATAATGTCACAATATATATTTCCTTTCTATGATATTATGATATGCCTCATTGTACCATGCCATGGTATGCTTATGACAATCCACATTATGCCACACACAATCATGTTATGATTTACATCTCACGCCTATGATATAATGTCTCAATATGATGCTCATGCTACCTATGCTTCCATATCTACACTTTATACAATTCCGAGAGTAATGATATAGATGTGTCTAAGGTTATATGACGAGCTAAGATGTACACTCACAAGTTATGATATATTGTGCTAATGACAAGCTATATCACACTTTACTAGTTCATGCTACGACATGACTGCCGCTATTTTTCAACATTGTGTTTTTGAAATGATGAAATATTGTAATACAAAAGCCTATCCTTCAGATGTCTTTAAGACTATACTTATACGATTCTAAGTTCATGCCACTTATGCATAAATGTACTTATATTGTCATGTACATTAAATATAAATGTAGTCCATGGTATTTTATACTCATGCATTATTGTTATTCACTAAGCATTAGCTTACATTTTCTTAAATGATTTTTAGGTAGCCAATCCGGAAGGCCCTAAAGCGAGGCCATATGTGGATTTTGAGCTACGGGCCACGGGCCCATGTTTTGTAATATGTTTGAGGGCTAAACCCCAATGTTTTGTAATTGTATAAATGTTATAACTGTGGTGAACCTTGATTAGGCTCATATGTATGTTATGATTTGGACTAGGCACAACTTTGCCATGTATGACACAGATTATGATTTCAAGTTATTAAAAGTTCTATTTTTCGCAATTATGAATCATATTAAATGGTTATGCATAGGTGATATGTAATGCGCCCTTTGGTAGCCTTGCTACTGGCCGATCATATACCTTAAATCCGTATAGGCCGGGTTTTGGGGTGTGACAGAGTGGTATTAGAGCTATAGGTTGACATTGTAAGATTGAGTCGTGTCTAGATAGAATTCTAGATTTGGCTTGATTATGTGCTATGTGTACATACATGTAATGTATGTGTATAACGGCATGTCAAGGTGTATTTTGTGCTTAACCATTGGTGCATTGTATGAATAGTATGTCGCCAAAAGGAAGTGGTCGTAGAGGAGCCAAAGGGCTTGAGGACCGAATGGATCGTATTGAGAAGATCTTGGGTGGACTAGTTAAAGTGGTCCAAGTTACTCTTAGCAACACAGCCAACACGCCTGACCTATCAATAGCACAGGTGCCAAGAGTGGAAGAGGTAGCTCAAACCCCCATTGAACAAATCCAACAGCTAAGGCCCCCGACATTTCTAGGGACTTTTGAAGGAGCAATTAATGAGTCAACGCAATACCGAGAGGAGCACAAGAAGAGGACTGAGAGTGACCAATGTAGGGGACAAAGCTCAAAATGACATAATTTGAGATCTTCAAGTGGGAACTCGTCTGCCTCACGGGGGAACATCAGGGACCGAGGAAATTGTAAAGTTAACAAGACACCGACTTCTCTTACTTGTCAGAAGAAACATCGAGGACTATGTTATGCTGGGAGCAGAGCTTGTTATGGATGCGGCCAAATTGGACACCAAGTGAGGGACTGTCCAAAGAAGAATAGAATACAAAAATCTGGGGCATTAGCATTAGCCTCGGTTCAGCCATCTACAACTAATAGAAAGGAAAATCAACTTACCCCGGGAAACATCCCAGCGGTCGACTCTATAGTATTAGGTATACTTTCCAGTTGTCGTTAACCTGCACACATCTTATTGTTTCTGGAGTGGTTTAATTGCCTCGTATCTCTTTGCTCAACACTTTCATATGTCTTCAGTACCTCCATCAAGTACGTTTGTATGCGTCCTTGCTACTCAAAAAATTCATTGTCGTGCCCAAATTTTTCGCACTCGAGGAATACACACACAAGTGAGAAAAACACTATACTCTCTCGTTAGAACTCACCCTCCTAAAAGAATGAGTGTGACTAGGTTTGAATTGAAAATAGATTTGAATAAAGGGCATTTAGAAAACAATTGGAGTCACCACCTAACTTGATTAAGGTGAGTTAGATCACCTAAAAACTAAGCATAATCTAAAGGCTACACTTAGGGTTTTTGAAAACGATTTTGAAAATACTTCCTCGAGAGAGGGTTTTTAGGAAAACAGGTTGTTTGGCAACCTTTGGAAAATAACTAAGCCCTTTTTGAAAATAAACTCTATTTTGGTCTTCGAAAACAGTAATTCTAAGTTCGAAGGTTGGTTACATGTAGGGAAGACGCACTAAGTTAGCACCCTACCCCGCCCTTGTGGTACCTACATGTCTATTTACCCTAAATTCACCTATGAGAGTCTTCAACTAACAAATGTTCAATCCTATCCACTTTGAAAAAGAATGTTTTAAAAGACGTGATGCATGATATGCAAGTGCAAGAAAAGAACATTAGAAAGTAGATTTGGAAATAGATTTGAAAAGAAATTGATTTGATTTAAAAAGAGATTTGAAAAGATAGATTCGAAATTGAAATTGAAAAGAGATTTGAAAAGAGTTAGGGAGTTGGAAACTTGAAAAACTTGAGGAATTAGGTCAGTCGTAGTACAGACAAGAGTCTGATAGAAAAGAGATTTGATATGGAAGAAGAAATTGAATTGGAATTTGGATTTGATTTGGATTTAGAATAGAAGATTGAAATTTGGAATTTGGAATTAGAAAAGTTGAGACTTTGATTTGGAAAGATAGAACTTGGCGGAAGAATTTGACTTGTTTTGGAAAGATTGAGGTTTAGGAAACCTAGACTTAGGAAAGATGGGATTTAGAAAGGACTTGAGATTAAGAAAGATTGAACTCGAATGTTAGACTTGGAAGATTGGAGAAAGATTGGATTTAGGAAAAGTTCGAATTAAGAAAGTTTCAAAATAGGAATGTGTCAATTTAAGAAAGTTTCATTTTAGGAAAATTTCATTTTTAGGATAGTGTTGCTTTAGGAAAGTTTCATTTTAGGAAAGTTTCAATTTAGGAAAGTGTTGTTTTAGGATAGGTTTTGAAATCAGGAAAGTTTTCGTTATAAGAAAGTATTGAAATTGGAAAGTTTTGAATTTAGAAAGTTTTGAAATATGAAAGTTTTGAAAGTAAGAAAGTTTTGAGTTTAGGAAGCTTTAGATTTGGAAAGATTTGAAGTTAAGAGAGATTTGGAAGCTTAAAGTTTAAGGAAAGATTTAAAAGTTTAAGTTTAGGAAACTTAAGATTTAGGAAAGTAGAAGATTAGGAAGGATTTGAATTAGGAAAGGTTTAGACTAGGAAGGATTGAGATTCCTATTTCCTAAAACAAGGGATTAGATTTTGTTTCTAGAAAGATATGTTTTGATTTTGTTTCTAAAAGCGGAGGATAGGATCTAGTTTCCTAAATGGGAAGATTGGATTTGGTTCCCTAATGGGAAAAATTAGATTTGGTTTCCTAAAGGGAAGATTGGATTCGGCATGAATTTAGAAGAGGAAGTTTTAGAAACCCTAGATTTGGAAGGCTATAGTTTTGGCGTAGGAAATAGGTTTTGGAAATATGTATAGTTTTGATGTAGAAAACAAGAAGTTTTGAAAACCTAGGTTTTGAGGCCGAAATAAGGGATTGGAAATCATGCTTTTGGAAAAAAAAAAATGGGTTACCTAATTGTGGGTTCTAGGATTTGACTTGGACTCTAAGGAAGGAGATTTTGGAAAGTGAGTTTTTAGAAAGAGAGATTTTTGGAAGGAAATCCTAGAGAGCAGTTTCTAAAAGGTGAATTTTGAAAAGAGAGAGTTTTTGGAAAGAAATCCTAGTGAGGAGTTTTAAGAAAGAGATTTTTAGAAAGGAGTTCTTGAAAAGAGAGATTTTTGGAAAGGAGATTGGAGAGAGTTTTCTAAGAAGGAAACCTAGGTAGTATTTTTAAGGAAGGAATTTTGAAGAGAGTATTTTTAGAAAGGAGTTGAAAAGCAAGTTTTGAAAATAGATTTTTGGAGGGAGTTTTTGGAAAACAATTTTAGAAAGGAATTTGAAGAAGGAGATTGGAGAGCGTTTTTAGAAAGTATGTTGAAAAAGAGGTTTTTAGAATGAGAAATTTGAAAAAAGTGTTTTTAGAAAGTATACAAAATGTCTCACTTTCCTAAAGCGATTCTAACCATAAGAAGGCTAGAACAACTTTAAGATAGTGGTTTTGAAAACAACAATATTTTGAAAATATGGACCATATTGGTCACTTTAAATGTAATACTTTCCTAAAGCAACCCTAGCCGTGAAAAGGCTAGAATCACCCTAGGATTGTGATTTTGAAACAAGTTTTGAAGAAGAAGGTTTTGATGCAAGTTTGAAAACGATGTTAATGCAAGTTTTGAAAACAAGTTTGAAAATGAATTTTGGAAGAATACAAGATCATGATATGCACAATGCAAGTTGGGGTCGTGAGCATATAAGGTTAATGGCTTCACCACATAATCAAGGGGACCAAACCAACGTGGTCTCCGATTAGACTAAAAGAAAGCCCCCCGACACAGTGACTCTGCAATAGCCTAATCCTACACATGGATCGGGAATTCCCTTGTTTCAAGCATGCAAGAAGGGGGGGGGGCGGGGAGAAGATGTGGGATTAAAATAGAAAAAAACCCAATGGGTTAGGAGAGAGAAGAGAGGGGGGAAGATGCATAAACGTAAATAAGAAGCCTACCTTGTGTCTTCTTTATTTTGCTTTGCTTTGCTTGTCTTGCTTCGGTCTTCACTTCAATCTTCAAGAGTTTGTCTTCAATCGTCAAAGCTTTAGATTGCAGCACTTCAAGTCTTCAAAGGAGGCTTTGGAGGCTAGTGTATGAGTGTATAGAAGTGTATGTGAGTGTATAAGAGGCTAGGGTTTGTGTATGGGGGCTAGGGTTTAGAAAATCGAAGGTGACTAGGGTTTAGAGAGGCTATGAGCCCTGTATATTGAATAATAGGGTTTTTACATTGAGTTGGCGGACCTCTGTCACGTTGGAGGAGGCTTTGTATTCATAGACAAGGGAATGACCTAGCGCCTGTTGCAGTGGCGCCAGGTCAAAAATGCTTCAGGCGCCACTAGCCAGTTAGGAAAGTTTTAAGGTCGACAAGCAGTGTATCTTGGGAAGATTAGGGCAACTGTACTAGTGACTACCATGCAATTTTTAGTATGGCTTCATTAGGAGTGACTCTGGAAGGTCCGGGAAGCATTTAAGGGACCGGGAATGGCCCAGAAGACCGAAAAAGGGCAAGAACCCTTAGAACAGTGTCCTAGAGGTAACGGACTTGAAAAAGGATGACAAGATTTGTTAGAGGGGTCGACGGAGCCATTACGGGCAAAACGGTCAATCGGGCCGGGAAGCTGCCGGGATGGACTCGGAACGTCCCGAAAGAAGACTCAACATTTGGAAACATTATTTAAAATGTTCCCAAAGGTTACTAGTTTGATACCTAGAGCCGGTATGGTTAGAAAAGGCAACCGGCGCACTAGGGGCAAAACGGTCATTTTGCACCGGGTTTACCAGAACTGACTCAGAATGATCTGGAAAGATAAAGGAATGGTGAGACTACTATAAAAAGCATTGTCGGGAGGTTACCGTTTTAATATCCAGAGCCGTTGTGGTCCCCGGGGCATTCGGATGCCTAGGGGCAAAATGGTCATCTTGACCGGAAAGTCTCATAATTGGCCTGAAACTGACTAGAAGGCACCTAATCATGCCGGATCGTCTATAAGACGATCTTAGAGGGGTGGATTTACCATTCTGAGGACTTAGGTGTGTTCTCGAGAAACACGTCGAAAAATGGCCCTAGGGCAGTTTGGCCATTTTTCCCTGAAGTGGACTTGTAGGCATTGGTGTTGACCTGGGTTTTGAGTGTTTCCGCCACTCTGAAGGTGGTCTCGTGACAGAGGGGTTTGTTTGCAATTCCCTATATCGACCTGTTTGCGAGTATTTTCGCTACTTAGATGGTTGCGATGTTTACGAGTACTTCCGCTACTCTAACGGTTCGCGATCATTCTCGAGACTGCCTGATCTCGAGAAGCTACTAAAGGGACTTACCGCCTGAGAAGTCAAATTTCTCAGAAGGCGTGTCAAAAAGGACATTTCTGCATTGGTGGGCTAGTAGGTGGCAAAGGTGGACCATTCTACCATCAAAGGGACTTGGGGTCCCATCCCAGTCAACAAGTTTAAAGGGGACTTACTGTCTTCAGGAAGACGTGCCTGATTTGAAATTGGAAATGAGTCTTATTGTCTTCAAAAAGACACACCTGATTTGGAATTAGAAAGGGGTGTTATTGTCTTCGAAAAGACGAGCCTAGTTTGGAATTAGAAATGGGACTTACCGTCTTCAGAAAGACGCGCCTGATGGAATTAGAAAGGGGACTTACTGTCTTTGGAAAGACGCGCCTGATTTGGAATTGGACCGAATAATGCCCTTAAGGGCATTTCGATTATTTTGCCTCTATTTGGGCCCAACGGCCCCGCGAAGTGATGAATAGATGGGATTAGACTTAGATAGTTGATTTCGATTGGAATACGTCCACATTGACTTGAGTACAAGTCTGTACGGACTGTAGACTACCGAGCGGTCAAAAATAGGGTGCTTACAGCTATCCCTCTTTTTTTGTCTTTGCTTGTCTAAGATAGAAAACGATAAAGTAAGTGTCTCATGTTGACCGTGAGGCAGTCGGAGGGATGGACTTTGGGAATTTTTTGACAACGGGGGTTCGAAAATGGATATTGGGCCCAAAAGGCCTTCGAAAACGAGTTTTGACGGGAAAGAGGGCAAAACTGCACAATTTGGAAACTGGCACCACTAGGAGTGGCACCTATGGAAAGTTTAGCTTGGCGACTCTGCTAGTGGCGCCAGGGTCAGGATTAAAACCAGCAAATTCGGGTTTGAACACTTGTGGTATTTTGAAGAGTTTGTGAAAGCTTGAGAGCATTTGTGGGGAAACTGACTTGAACATTGAAGGAGCACTTCTTAGAGACCACGGGTGATTGCCGGAAGGGGACCACGTCACTCGAAAAGTTGCCGGAAGAGAAGATTTGGCCAGAGAACTCCAAAAAGTGACTTTTCAAATTTTTGTTGATTTTGATGTGTAGAATTTCGTTTGAATTGTGTGAACAATGAAAATTGATGTTTTGATATTTTTTGAACACTATGGCGATATTATTTTTGCATTTTAGTGCTTGTTTGGTTAAATTTGAGTGATTTTACGTGATTATGTGGAGATGGTTTTCTACAGGAATTGGGGATTTATTCCTACAAGCTTGGGCATTGGGTTTTCTGGCTAGATTTTTATGCCATGTGCCTTAGAAAAATTTCTTTAACAACCATGTGAAGTTTTGTGATTTTTTGAAAACTTGGTGAATTTTTTATTTTAAGAAACATAGGAAAATACTTAGAAAATTAGGAAGATTGAAAAACTCAAGAAATTGATGAAAATTTTTGGAGTTTAAAATTTTGAAAAATGTAGGAATATTTTAGAAAACATTTGAAATTATTTTTGAGAAATTTTAGGATAACTTTGAAAACCATTGATTTATTAGAAAAATAAAACATATGTTTGAAAATTTCAAAAAATTAAAAGTGTGCGCGGGTGCTGATGTTATGTGATTGTGACATTGTGAAGTGCACAGCTTGTGTTTTTGTGTTGATGTCATAGGTGTTATAGGGACCATTTTTAAACAAAACTCTGCTGAAATTTTTACAAATTAGTGAAAGAGTTGGAAAAGGTTTAGAAATAAAATATTTTTGAAGAAAAAAGACAGAACACCCCTGAGATTTGATTTAAAGTTGGAAAATCACAAGGCACAGGAAATTCATTTTGACTTACCATTTGAAATTTTTTTATTTATTTTTATGTGTTAGTTGTTTATTTTATTTTACTTTATTATGTTATTATCTATCTGCATGTACCGTATATTAACACCTCTTACCTTGGCTAACTTTTCCAGGATGGCAGATGCGGGTAATGATGGTTCTGAGAGGAGACGCTGCTCGGGGAAGGTGGCTCAGATAGATTCCACTGGTGGTTCTAGTCGGTCTAGAGGTAGCTGACGATCTACCGGACGGGCTTCTTCCAGTCAGAGCGGACAGGGGAGTATACCACCTGTCGACCCCTTTCCTCCAGTTGAGCAGGCCTTTGTGGAGGAGATTGGTGCTGAGGAGGAGGTACCAGGCCTTGGGGATCAGGTGACTGGTTATAGGAGAGCTTCCTCTAGACATAGGCAAACGGATGCTGACTTGGGAGACCTGGAGATATCGGACATCCCACTACTCAGGGACCTTGCTTATCACCCCAGTGTATATTCCAAACAGCATTTGCCCCCTCCTCGGGTACACACAGCTTTTAGAGGGGATGTTCATCAGGTTTTCGTGACTATGCAACGAGCTGCCCCATCATATCGTGCCTTCCTAGCTGAGATCAAATTCGGAGCCTTTATGGGATTACAGGCTAACTACCTGAACCGGCATTTAGTACTGGTGTTGGTTGAGCGATGGTTTGGAGAGACCGGGACCTTCCATTTTGTCGACTTCGAGTTAGGTCCCACTCCCTTTGATTGGGCGATCATCACAGGGCTTTCCATCGTTGGCTGCCAGATCACTCTACAGTCAGTCACTAGAGACGAGGCCTGCATTCTGCTAGACTTGCCCCCTCCTGAGCGTTCTGCCTTCCCAGTCTCTTGGATCAATTAAGATGACTGTACCTTTGCTGCTGAGCCATCGCCTGCCATAGGGGACATTATGAGACGACGACTTGTTTTATACATCATCTTTAGCTTCTTCTGCAACAACAACAAGTCGCTCATGCCTTTTCGGTTGGTGAGTATAGTAGCTGATCTTGGGGCTTTATCGGAGCTGGATTGGGGGTCCTTCTCCTTTGGCTGCTTCCTTCGATCGATGCAGGTCCGGAGTTCTTTCCGTTGGGGCAGCATGACTAGTTTTTGGCCCTTTCTTATCTGGTGGAGCTATAAGTACCTTCCTATTTGTCGCCCTACAGTTGTCGAGGACGACCTTTATCCTCAAGCTTTGAGGTGGGCCTGTGATTGGGTAGCCCAACGATTGGAGATTACTGATTTTGCGACGCTCCGGGCTAACCTGGAGCTGATTGAGGTGAGGAATGTGACTTGGCGGCCTTTCATTGGATCAATTCATTATGAGACTGTATGGTACTTGGTCCCATTGTCCTTGTCAAGGGCTACTTTTCTCAGTGATGATACTTGGGAGTCATATTTTGGAGAGTGACATTGGCGACAGTTTGATAAGGGGTTCTGATCAGCAGGAGCTCCACCGGAGTATATTTTTAGAGCCTTGGTGGCGGGAGTGCCTATCCCCTATCAGGAGCGGCAAACGGGTGTTGAGTTCTTGCTTCCTCTGGAAACAAATTATGCTGCACACTTTGGGGCTCATTCTGTTGGTGCCTTCACCCAATTTGAGGTAGTAGTCGGTGGGTACGCTGTGGGCCAGGAGGTGGTTGACTTGTGGCGCCGAGTTGGAGGATATGTGCCCCAGACTGAGTTTACTATTGTGAGAGACCAGAGGGATCAGTACCAGATGGAGCGGGATCAGTACCAGGCCGAGGTAGCTTCCCTGACGGCTCGGTTATCTCAGTTGGGTGGTGGCGGGGTATGTTGTTCTTTCTCTACTTCTTGTGCTATTTTCTAGTTTTTTTTTTTATGTGGCTGATTTCGGTTCTGTCTTCTCTGCAGGACGCTGGTGCTTCGGGTAGCTATCCATCTGCTTCGATGCCGGGTTTCGGGGATTTCGATCCAGATGACATCGACTTTGACCTTTGATAGATGCCCCTTGTGGAGATTCTGATCTTCCCGTGCCCCTATTCCTGAGATGTATTTATGTCAGACAATTTTATTTTGTAAGTTTTGTACAAAGATGGATATTTATGGTATTTAGATGCATGGATAGACAGATACATTTATGATCTTTACAGCTAGGCAGAAGATTAGATGTATGTGATGGATGATGATGTTATGTATCTACTATATGAGTTGATGTTGGTGACTTCTATTTTTACATGGAGTTATGTCCTATGCAAAACTCATGTGATTTTTATTTTATTTTATTTTTTGTGCACATATTAGAAATACATTAACTAACAGACTGGCAAGGAGTGATGTCAACCTCGATATCTTTGGAATGGTAACTCCTTCCTTTTCGGGGGCTAGCCTCTGCTCTGGCCCAACCTTACCTTAATTGGATGATAGCACTTCGTACCTTTCTCAACCTTTTGATTGCCTCCGACTCTCTGTCTCGGGGTTAATGTATATGATTGTTGGGCTAAAACTCTTGACTCTAGGGATTTTAGCAACAGCTTTCCTGACCTTCAGCAAAGCGATAAGCGGCCAGTCCTTTCAACCTAAAGAGACTTTGTTTAGGACCGTAATGTAGACTAGGTTATGCGGTTTCGAAAATAACCGGATATATAGGCTCAAATCCGATGTTGTTTTCAATGGGATTTAGATCCGTACCATCCTTGACTTTTTTTTAATAGTGCTAGCATCCCTCCTTAGCTTTGGCAACGTATCTAGCTCATTTTGATCAAGCAATCTGTTTTCAATAAAAGTGGACTTTAGTAAGGTTGTAATGTAGGCCATGGTTTTGGGGTTTTGCAATAAAGGATAAAGGCATTAACCTATTGTTTCTACTGGGTTTCTTTATAACCTACGATCACCTTTAAAATACACTTCTCAGGGTGAAAATGCCTCTTTTCTTTTCACTTTTTATATGCTTTTTGAGATAAACATGACTCTCTTCTCTTTTGATCTTCTTATTATGCTTTTGAAGATGACTCAATCATGGTTTTCTTCAGGCCTTTCCTTAGATTTTTTTTTTCGGCCTCTTGCCCCTTGGCAACTCTTTTCTTTCGCTTTATCCTTTTTATCTTTTTCCTTTCGTTTTATGGAACGAGTAGTTCTACCATCCCTTTTTTCTTAGACCTTTTCCTTGTCAATTCAATCTAATCCAATGTGGGCGGTGATCCCTAGGTTGGGGTTTTCTCGGAAAAGAGGATAGATGGCTCAACGGGTTTGGCAAGCGGTTGCTTTTGACAGTATGGGAAATAAAATGAGGGTCTCTCTTCACTGTGAACTAGATTGCTTGATCTATAGAGCTTTCGATACTATCCTAGCAAGATAGAGGTGGATACCATTTCCAGAGTTCTCAACTATTGTCTGCCCTAGTATAGAGTTCTTAAGCAAAAACGAAATGTAAACATCAATTTAAAAATAGGAAGTAAAAGGCATAGAAAGAAAGTGGGTGAAAACACCCCTCTCTTGTACGCTTTTGATAAGGATTCCTGGATTCTTTAATAGGGCTTTGGGATAATGCCCATATCAGCGTTCCATCTATAGTAGAAATCTTCAGCCAAGGCAGGATAGGTAGATGCTTCCCCCGGGGTTCCAGTTGAATTGGCGGTGATGATGTAATTGTCAGCTTTCTTGACCGTCTTGCCTTCCTTTGTTTGCTCCATAGCTTCTCTGACAAACCAGTCGGGCGACTCGTCTTCTTCCAGCCTGATAGGTCGAGCCCGGGGTTTTCTGCTCTAGCGTCCAGCCGTGGCTCTGTGTTCCTCAGATGTACACAATGGGGGATTCTTATCATTGAGTTTGGACAACTCCTGTTCAATTTTCTTCACAAATTTATATACGAGCTCGTCTTCGAGGGTCGGCATTTTATCAGGGTTATACCGTAACCAGGCATGACACTGCTCTGTATCTTCGCATTCCATTTACTCCCCATCCTTGTAATATATCTCTTGGCACGCAACAAAACAAACCTTGTTGTTACCAAACTTTGCAATAACATTGACGATGTGGTCTAGGGGTGGGTTCGTAGAGCCGTTCGGAGAAGGATTTGCTAGTTACAAGCCAATAATCTTGTTATTTATCAGGTCTTAAATCTTATGCTTGAGGGTCAAACAATCTTTAGTGTCATGTCCTTGGCCGCCCAAATGATACTTACAGTTTGCTGCAGATTCAAAGTAATGAGGCAGAGGATTAGGCCGGGGTCGGGCAGGTATAGGCTTCAGATATCCGGTTGCTAAGAGACCAAAATAGGTCGTGGTCTATAAGCATGCAAGTTTAGTAAATGTCTCCTTTTTCTCACTTGTTCGCCTAGGCCGAGGAGGTGTTCCAGATATTTTTGACGATTGGGAATCGAGCTTTGGTGAGGTCACAACCGGGTTGATGGTTCAGGAATTGAAAGAGCTTTGGTTTTATGTTTCAAAATGGGATAATTTTCAGTGACAGGGCCAAATGGGTTAGGATGGTATCCGTAAGAGAGATTATATAATCCATGGGTTTGGTTAGAGGTTGGTTCGGAAGGCATCTGTGCAAGGTCCTTAGCCTGGGGAGGTTGTTGGTAAGTAATGGTTAAGGCATAGTCTTGGTCTCCCTTCTTCAACCTTTTTCATCCTTCATGGTTTGGGCCTGCAAGGACTTTGCTTGGTCATGGGTAGCATGCGATAAGAGTGAAGATAGTATGCCTTCCATTTTGGTCATCCTATGTCTGACTCCTCTTACCTCCGCTAGTAATAGAGTTAAGGTATCAAGTGTAAGTAATTCCACGGGCGTTTCTTAGCTTTTGGCTTGTAAGACGGGGGGGAAACGAGGAGAGGTACCTAAAACCAACTAAGGAAAAGAGTCAGTGTTTTATCTTGACAAGTCTTTATGCAATGCATGCTCTAGGGTGCCCCTCTTTAGGAGGGAAACTACACATGGTCTATTGGCTCACTTTTGGAGATAGAGGATTTGCCCCTGTATGCAAATACCTTACCATTAGACGGGAACCTTTCCTTCGTTCATACATTTATTTACTCACTCATTCGCGAAAAATAAAGAAATACATTTAACTTCAGGTTTAATATACAAAAGAATTGAAATACATTTTAATAGGGGGAGAGGGAACATGTTCCTTTGGGGGGGGGGGTGTCTACCTATCTAATTTTATAAAGGAAACCCTAAACTACTCTTGAGTCTTCGGATTCACCTTCGTTGGATTTGATGTCGAGGAGGTTATTGAGAGACCTTGTTGATTGACAGCCCCTTGTCTTCTTGGCAATCCTATCTCCGTGAGCATAGAGGGATTGGGGCCCCTTTTATGAGATGAATTGATGCACATGTCATGAGTCCTTAAGGTTACATGGGAATCCTTAGGGTTTGGGTAGGCTTAATGCAAGGGAGAGTGAACTAGGTGTCACTCTCTTTGGGGTTGATTATATACATGCAAATGCAATGACTTGAGTTATTTGGAACTCTTGTCTTGACATGGAATATGGGATGCATGGAAATGGATGCATAGAGTACAAGGAAAGAGAGTACAATTGAAGTACATATGCATGTATGAGTAATTAGACAGTCATTATAACAGTAGGAATACAGTCATTATAACAACAAGAATAGACAGGTATAAACGAAAGTAAGAGTAGTCGCCCTTTCCTCTATAGTTTGGAAAACAGTGCGCGTGTCTTAAATTCGGCAGAGGTTCGGCTATGCATGGTGTCTATATGAGCATGAAGTTGAGGGTTGACTAATGCGTCCTAAAAAGGCTCGATCCTCGGATCTTCAAACATAGGCCCACTCCTTGAGGTGGTGCCATGATAGGTTGGTGATCCGAGCGGGGGAACCATCAAGAGGCCGTAGGCAAAGAAACTGACACAACATCTTGTCCACAACCAATACACCGTTCCCCCTTTCCTACTAGAAAGGACATATCAAGGTAAAATACAAGTGTGCAGAATGCAGGTGCACGTGCAGTGTGTGTGATTTTTTAAAGTGGAGGAAAGAGCCCAACTACACCCATCGATCATGTTCATCACATTCATGCATAAAAATTAAACAAAAAGTGCACCTACAAAACAAATATGCAAGAGTTAGTATGTGGATGGCAAACTTAATACAAGATAATATGAATGCATGTTTTTCGTTTGAAAACAATTTCAAAATTTTTGTTTTCAAAACTTAAAGTGAATAGGATTGAACAAGTTAATTGAAGACTCTATATGGGTGAAGGGTAAGAGACATGACTATGGTCTAACCCTCTAAATGTCCCCAGCGGAGTCGCTAGCTGTCGCGCCCAGATTTTTCGCACTCGAGGAACACACACACAAGCGAGAAAAACATTGTACTCTCTCGTTAGAACTCACCCTCCTAAAAGAATGAGTGCGAATAGATTTGAATAGAAAATAGATTTGAATAAAGGGCTTTTAGAAAACAATTGGAGTCGCCACCTAACCTGATTAAGGTGAGTTATGTCACCTAAAAACTAAGTATAATCCGAAGGCTAAACTTAGGGTTTTTAGGTAAACAGGTTGTTTGGCAACCTTTCGAAAATAACTAAGCCCTTTTTTTAAAATAAACTCCATTTTGGTCTTTCAAAACAGTGATTCTAGGTTCAGAGGTTGGTTACGTGTAGCGAAGACGCACTAAGCCATCACCCTATCACACCCTTGCAGTACCTATATGTCTATTTACCCTAAATTCACCTATGAGAGTCTTCAACTAACAAATGTTCAATCCTATCCACTTTGAAAAAGAATGTATTAAAAGACGTGATGCATGATATGCAAGTGCAAGAAAAGAAAGTTGAAAAATAGATTTCAAAAAGAAATTGATTTGATTTAAAAAGAGATTTGAAAAGAGATTTGAAAAGAGTTAGGGAGTTGGAAACTTGAAAAACTTGAAGAATCAGGTCAGTCGTAGTTCAGACAAGAGTTTGATTGAAAAGAGATTTGATATGGAAGAAGAAATTGAATTGGAATTTGGATTTGATTTGGATTTAGAATAGAAGATTGAAATTTGGAATTTGGAATTAGAAAAGTTGAGACTTTGATTGGGAAAGATAGAACTTGGAGGAAGAATTGGACTTGTTTTGGAAAGACGTGATGCATGATATGCAAGTGCAAGAAAAGAACATTAGAAAATAGATTTGGAAATAGATTTGAAAATAAATTGATTTGATTTAAAAAGAGATTTGAAAAGATAGATTCGAAATTGAAATTGAAAAGAGATTTGAAAAGAGTTAGGGAGTTGGAAACTTGAAAAACTTGAGGAATTAGGTCAGTCGTAGTACGGACAAGAGTCTGATAGAAAAGAGATTTGATATGGAAGAAGAAATTGAATTGGAATTTGGATTTGATTTGGATTTAGAATAGAATATTGAAATTTGGAATTTGAAATTAGAAAAGTTGAGACTTTGATTTGGAAAGATAGAACTTGGCGGAAGAATTTGACTTGTTTTGGAAAGATTGAGGTTTAGGAAACCTAGACTTAGGAAAGATGGGATTTAGAAAGGACTTGAGATTAAGAAAGATTGGACTCGGATGTTGGACTTGAAAGATTGGAGAATGATTGGATTTAGGAAAGGTTCGAATTAGGAAAGTTTCAAAATAGAAAAGTGTTATTTTAGGAAAGTTTCTTTTTAGGAAAGTTTCATTTTTAGGAAAGTGTTGCTTTAGGAAAGTTTCATTTTGGTAAAGTTTCAATTTAGGAAAGTGTTGTTTTAGGATAGGTTTTGAAATCAGGAAATGTTTCAATTTAAAAAAGTATTGAAATTGAAAATTTTTGAATTTAGAAAGTTTTGAAATATGAAAGTTTTGAAAGTAAGAAAGTTTTGAGTTTAGGAAGCTTTAGATTAGGAAATATTTAGATTTGGAAAGCTTTGAAGTTAAGAGAGATTTGGAAGCTTAAAGTTTAAAGAAATATTTAAAAGTTTAAGTTTAGGAAACTTAAGATTTAGGAAAGTAGAAGATTAGGAAGGATTTGAATTAGGAAAGGTTTAGACTAGGAAGGATTGAGATTCCTATTTCCTAAAACAAGCGATTGGATTTTGTTTCTAGAAAGATATGTTTTGATTTTGTTTCTAAAAGCGGAGGATAGGATCTAGTTTCCTAAATGGGAAGATTGGATTTGGTTTCCTAATGGGAAAAATTAGATTTGGTTTCCTAAAGGGAAGATTGGATTTGGCATAGATTTAGAAGAGGAAGTTTTAGAAACCCTAGATTTGGAAGGCTATAGTTTTGGCGTAGAAAATAGGTTTTGGAAATATGTATAGTTTTAATGTAGAAAACAAAAAGTTTTGGAAACCTAGGTTTTGAGGCCAAAATAAGGGATTGGAATTCATGCTTTTGGGCAGGAAAACTAGGGTTTCCTAATCGTGGGTTCTATGGTATGACTTGGACTCTAAGGAAGGAGATTTTGAAAAGTGAGTTTTTAGAAAGAGAGATTTTTGGAATGAAATCCTATAGAGGAGTTTCTAAAAGGTGAATTTTGAAAAGAGAGAGTTTTTGGAAAGAAATCCTAGTGATGAGTTTTTAGAAAGAGATTTTTGAAAGGGAGATTGACGAGAGTTTTCTAAGAAGGAAACTTAGGGAGTGTTTTTAGGAAATGAATTTTGAAGAGAGTGTTTTTGGAAAGGAGTTCAAAAGGAAGTTTTGAAAATAGATTTTTGGAGGGAGTTTTTGGAAAATAATTTTAGAAAGGAATATGAATAAGGAGATTGGAGAGCGTTTTTGGAAAGTATGTTGAAAAAGAGGTTTTTAGAAGGAGAGATTTGAAAAAAGAGTTTTTAGAAAGTATACAAAATGTCTCACTTTCCTAAAGCGATTCTAACCATAAGAAGGCTAGAACCACTTTAAGATAGTGGTTTTGAAAACATCAATGTTTTGAAAATATGGACCATATTGGTCACTTTAAATGTAACATTTTCCTAAAGCAACCCTAGCCATGAAAAAGCTAGAATCACCCTAGGATTGTGATTTTGAAAACAAGTTTTGAAAAAGAAGGTTTTGATGTAAGTTTGAAAATGATGTTAATGCAAGTTTTGAAAACGAGTTTGAAAATGAATTTTAGAATAATGTAAGATCATGATATGCACAATGCAAGTTGGGGTCGTGAACATACAAGGTTAAAGGCTTCACCACATAATCCAGGGGGCCGAACCCACTTGGTCTCCGGTTAGACTAAAAGAAAGCCCCCGACACAGTGACTCTCCAATAGCCTAATCCTACACATGGACCAGGAATTCCTTTGTTTCAAGCATGCAAGAAAGGGGGGGCGTAAGAAGATGGGGGATTAAAATAGAAGAAAACCCAAGTGGATTAGGAGATTGAAGAGAGGGGGTAAGATGCGTAAATGTAAATAAGAAGCCTACTTATGTCTTCTTTATTTTGCTTAGCTTTGAGCGCTTTGCTTTGCTTGTCTTGCTTCAGTCTTCACTTCAATCTTGAAGAGTTTGCCTTCAATCTTCAAAACTTCAGATTGCAGTACTTCAAGTCTTTAAAGGAGGCTTTGGAGGCTAGTGTATGAGTATATAGAAGTGTATGTGAGTGTATAGGAGGTTAGGGTTTGTGTATGGAGGCTAGGGTTTAGAAAACCTAAGGAGACTAGGGTCTAGAGAGGCTACGAGCTTTGTGTATCGAATAATAGGGTTTTTACACTGAGTTGGTAGACCTCTTTCATGCTAGAGGAGGCTCTGTATTTATAGACAAGGGAATGACCTAGCGCCTGTTGTAGTGGCGGTAGGCCAAAAATGCTTTTGGCGCCACGAGTAGTGGCGCCAGCCAGTTAGGAAAGTTTTAAGGTCGGCAAGCAATGTATCTTGAGAAGATTTGGGCGCCTGTACTAGTGACTACCATGCAATTTTTAGCCTGGCTTCACTAGGAGTGACTCTGGAAGGTCCGGGAAGAATTTAAGGGATCGAGAATGGGATAGAATGCCGAAAAAGGGCAGAAACCCATAGAATAGTGCCCCAGAGGTAACAAACTTGAAAAAGGATGATAAGATTTGTTAGAGGGGTCGACCGAGCCATTAGGGGCAAAACTGTCAATCGGGCCAAGAAGCTGCCAGGACAACCTCGGAACGTCCCGAAAGAAGATTCAAGATTTCGAAACATTATTTAGAATGTTCCCAAAGGTTACCGGTTTGATACCCAGAGCCGGTATGGTCGGACAAGGCGACTGGCCCACTAGGGGCAAAACGTTCATTTTGCATCGGGTTTACTGGAACTGACTTGGAATGATCCAGAAAGATAAAGGAAGGTCAAGAATACTATAAAAAGCATTCTCAGGAGGTTACCAGTTTGATACCCAGAGCCAGTGTTGTCGCTGCGGCGTTCGGATGCCGAGGGCAAAATGGTCATCTTGACCGGAAAGTCTCGGAATTAGCCTAAAACTGACTAGAAACCACCTAATCATGCCGGATCGTCTCTAAGATGATATTGGAAGGGTGGACTTACCATTCTAAGGACTTAGGTGTGTTCCCGAGAAACGTGTCAAAAAATGGCCCTAGGGGCAGTTTGGTCAATTTTCACCGAAGTGGACTAGCAGGCACTGGTGTTGACCTAGGTTTTGAGTGTTTCCGCCACTTTGACAGTGGTCTCGTGACACAGGGATTTGTTGGCAATTCCTTACATCGGCCTGTTTGTGAGTAGTTTCACTACTCTAATGATTGCGATGTTTATGAGTACTTCCGCTACTTTAACGGTTCGCGATCATTCCCGAGGCTGCCTGATCTCGGGAAGCTGCTAAAGGAACTTAGCGCCTGAGAAGTCAAATTTCTTGGAAGGCTTGCCGAAACGGACATTTCTAGATTAGCGGGCTAGTAGGCGCCAAAGGTGGACCATCCCACCATCTAGGGGACTTGGGGTCCCGTCCCGGTCGACTGGTTTAAAGGGGACTTACCGTCTTCAGAAATACGTGCCTGATTTGGAATTGGAAACAGATCTTATCGTCTTCGAAAAGATGCGCCTGATTTGGAACTAGAAACGGATCTTATTGGAAACGGATCTTATCGTCTTCGAAAAGACGCGCTTAGTTTGGAATTATAAAGGGGACTTACCGTCTTCAGAAAGATGCGCCTAATTTGGAATTGGACCGAACAATGCCCCTAAGGGCATTTCGGTCATTTTGCCTCTATTTGGGCCCGGCGGGCCCGCAAAGCGATGGATAGATGGGATTAGACTTACACAGTTGATTTCGATTGAAATACATCCATATTGACTTGAGTACAAGTCTGGATGGACTGTAGACTGCCGAGCGGTCAAAAATGGGGTGCTTACATTCATCTTATGTGATGGGGGTCTTATAAATTATGGCTCCCCACGTACATTTGTCTCATATTGTTGCTAAATGATTGCATACCTCTTTGGAACCTTCAAATTTTGTTTTCTTCACCTTTTATCATAAGGAGGCTCCGTGGTATGCGATAGGATTTATAACCGCTGAGGAAATCTTATTAATAATGTACTCATGCTCGTAAATCCTATGCCTAGAAATGCACTAATTCGATGTGGGATGGTTATCCCCTCATCATGCCGGTACTGAATGTGAACGTGAGCGAGTTATGTTTCATTCTTCCACCCACCCGAGACTTGTTATTGAAGGAGTGGGCTGGTGCCACCTCCCATATTCCATTTTTGTACATGCAAATGCGTTGTTTAGACTAAATGTGAATTGCATTTCCTTGTGTAACAATGTTGACACACGTTTCCCCACTGCCCTTGGAAGACATTCATGTTGTCTGGAACTTCTGATGTCCCACTTGATGAATTGTCTAGACCTTTAATGGCTCGGAAGATTGAAATTCGAGAAGTGTACTTTTTATTTGAATGATAGCTCTTATGAAGTTTGGGGACCAAACTTATTTAAGGGGGGAAGGATGTAGTACCCTGAACCCATTAATTTCCCTACTTATGTGTTTCTTTAAATTTTATATCATTCTAATATGCATTTTGGTTAAGTTGACCAATTAAAAGTCATGTTGTAACTTGAACCTTTGAGGTGAGACACATGGGATTATTTCTCATGTGTATCATCTTATATACACAACACGTAGACACACCCAAACACACACACACACCCATCGGTTGAGAGAGGGAGAAAGAGAGAAAGGGAAGAAGGAAGGGGAGATTAAGGGAAGAAGGGCTTGAAGGAAGAGATTGAAGCCATTCAAGACTTCGCCAACCTTGATGAAGGAACACCTCGTTTATCGCCTGTTCAATCGGAGAGAGGTGAGTAACGATATGCCATGAGTAAAACTCTATTATTTTCCCAATGTTTTAAACACACTTCTATATCATGAATGTTTTTCATATGTTTCAATGCATCAATGATTACGTTCAAGTATTAATGTCATGCTTTGGATTACATACAAACCTTATCTATGATATGAATCACAACTCACGGACTAGAACGTTCGCATAAAGTAGATGTAAGATTCCTAACGTACGACTCTAACTCAATGTCTTTTCGTGGCGAGACTTTAATCTAGCCCAATAGTCCTAGGATGGGGGGCGTGATATAAACCATCGACATGTAAGGTCTTTCGTGGCAAGACCCTAAACTAGCAACGATGGTCCTACGGTTGGGGACACGAAATAATCTATCGTCACGTTGGGAGACGTCCTTTGGCTTAAAAGTCTAGATGTGACCTTTATGGTTACTATAACTGAGCATAGGTCTTATGATTGACTTAAAAAGCCTATCTGTGACCTTTACGGTTACTATAACTGAGCGTAATGCACCTTGCATGCTAATGACTGAGCATAACTCTTAATAACGAAGCCTCACCTCATGATTGAGCCTTGCTTTTATGAATGGCTTAAAGCACTCTATGTTGCTAATGATTGAGCATAGCTCTTAATGACTAAGCCTCGCCTCACGATTGAGCCCTGCTTTTATGAATGGCTTAAAGCACTCTATCTTACTAATGATTGAGCATAGCTTTTAATGACTAAGCCTCGCCTCACGACTGAGCCCTGCTCTTATGAATGGCTTAAAGCATTCTTTGTTGCTAATGACTAAGCGTAACTCTTAATGACTGAGCCTAGCTCTCATGTTTGGCCTAAAGAGCCTATGCGTGACCTTCATGGTTACTATGTTGGCCTAAAGAGCCTATGCGTGACCTTTATGGTTACTGATGCGGAGCCTAGTTTTGATGTTGGCCTAAAGAGCCCTATGGTGACCTTTACAGTTACTGATGTGGTAACCTTTATGGTTACTGATGCGGAGCTTGGCTCTGATGTAAAGACATGACACTCTTATGTACTAGAACGAGAAATATGATTTATCCAAATACTTCACGACATGTTGCATATGTTTTCACAAGTAATAATGTCATAATATATCTCTCCTTTCTATGATATTATGATATGTTTCATTGTACCATGCCATGGTATGCTTATGACAAGCCACATTATGCTATACACAATCATGTTATGATTTACATCTCACGCCTATGATATAATGTCTCAATATGATGCTCATGCTACCTATGCTTCCATATCTACGCTTTATACAATTTCGAGAGTAATGATATAGATGTGTCTAAGATTATACGACGAGCTAAGATGTACACTCACAAGTTATGATATATTGTGCTAATGACAAGCTATATCACACTTTACTAGTTCATGCTACGACATGACTGCCGCTCTTCTTCAACATTGTGTTTTAAAAATGATGAAATGTTTTAATACAAAAGCCTATCCTTCAGGTGTCTTTAAGACTATACTTATACAATTCTAAGTTCATGCCACTTATGCGTAAATGTACCTATATTGTCGTGTACATTAAATATAAATGTAGTCTATAGTATTTTATACTCATGCATTATTGTTATTCACTAAGTATTAGTTTTCGTTTTCTCAAATGATTTTCAAGTAGCCAATCCAGGAGGCCCTAAAGTGTGGCCATATGTGGATTTTGAGCTACGGCCCATGGGCTTATGCTTTGTAATATGTTTGAGGGCTAAACCCCAATGTTTTGTAATCTTATAAATGTTATAACTGTGGTGACCCTTGATTAGGCTCATATGTATGTTATGATTTGGACTAGGCACAGTTCTGCCATGTATGTCACAGATTATGAATTCAAGTTATCAAAAGTTGTATTTTCTGCAATGATGAATTGTATTAATGATTATGCACAGGTGATTAACCAGTTATGTAATGCAACCTTGAGTAGCCTTTCTACTGGCCGATCATGTACCCTAAATCCGTATAGGCCGGGTTTTGGGGCGTGACACCAGTAGTCTAATTTTTTGTTCAAACATATAAATTACGCTAATTATTAATATATGTAGTAAATACATTTACTACATATTAAAGGACTAGCCAAAATTTAGGGAGTGTCACGTCACCCATCCCCCAAAGCATAGGTCCACCCCTGCCCTTACGAATTAGTTGCTCTTGAATTTCTAGTCGTTTTCAACAACCTATCAGGGCCCATGACCTGGCGACAGCAATTTGACCCATTCGCCAATTCCATCTACTTGGGCAATCGTGGTCTCTAGGGATCTCTGCTAGTAAAGGATTGCTCCTCCTAAATCTCTTTGTGCTATTGAGCTATGATAAAAGAAGGTCAACTTAGATACGAAATCATACTTTTGTAAATATATGCAAGTCACAAGACAATTTTCTATTTACTCTCATAACAGATTACTAATATATTACTAATAAAGATTGTTAATTGATATAAATTAATAGTTTAACGGGTTAATGTGTCACGTTTTAGAATTTAAGGATGTATAGTAATACTGAGTCACAGTACTCTTAGATAAATGATGACGATTTACGTAATGTTGCAATAAGATTCACATATTGTCATGAAATTTTTAGCCATGATATAGACATTGCATTACATGGTTGTATATCTTATCGCCATTGAACAAATAACTACAAAATGAGCCTTATTTTTCTTTTTGTTGTATTAAATTGCACATATTTCCCTGGAGACATCTAATAATGACATATAGTTTTTCTTAATTTTTAAAATGACTTTGCATTCTCTTACTTAATCTAACAATATACGGATATTTTCTTTTTGTTAACGAACTATCAATAAAATTGTCAGAATAAGATGATTCCAACTGTCAATACAATAATTTGTACCCTTTTTTTTAATTATTATTTTGGTAGGTCAGAATTTTAAATTTCCTCATTGCACATTGTCTAATATTATTTTTTTAACAGAACTGACCAAATATAATGCAGAATGAAAATAAAAAATTTCATGCTCAGAATTATATGAAGTTAGGTGGCTTGATTGGAAACGTGATGGTAATCAAAATTCATAGTAAACAATAGACTCTATTAGTTTACAGACAAATTCCACTGTTTGGCCTAAAAAAGTATTGTTTTTCCATTTTAAAAAGATTTGATTGCTCAATATCTTGGACTATATGAATCCAATTTAGTAGGTTTTTTTTTTTTTTATATAGATTCTTTATGTTTCTAGTTTCTAAATTTGAACCTAACTCGAATTTTGCTATTTTTGATAATTTTCTTATTTTCTTTATTTTTGTATTGATTTTGGTAATTAGGGTTAGGGTTTGTGTTTTCTCTTTAAATACAATGTAAGAACATTCATCCTAGGTAGCTTTTTGAGATTAATAATATTCAGAGAGATATTTCTCTTTTATTCATATTGTTCTTGTGTTTGGGGTGAACAATTGTAAAAAGTGGTTGCATTCTTTCTGGTATCTTTGTGATAAAGTTTAATAGATTGTGAAAGGTGTTCAACTCTATGATTTTCCATCACCGTTTGCCGCATTAGTTGGTATCAAAGCATATCTATCATTTCTGCATCATGCATTATGGGGGAGGAAGATGCGGTGGTCAACATGCACCTCTTGATTCTATGCATGAATGTGATGGCTCAGTTGGTGCGAAAGATGGAAGCGTTAACTCAACTGTTCGCAGTGTTTACAGCTAGATATTAATGTAAAGATTAATCTCCATCTCTGCATTTTGTGGAGGGGGAAACTATCAAAGAATAAATAATTAAGAATCATGATATTCCTGAATTTTCAAAACATAATTCAGTGGGTTAGGATTCAGTATCAGCCTTTGATAATTACTCTGATGATGATGATGTGTTCAGTGGTGATTGTTTATTTACATCAACACCTAGTACTATAGATCTAGTAGTTGATTGGAGGAAGCCATAATTTTTTGATGGAGTCATCTATTATAGAAGAGGCATCTATTAAAGAAGAACAACACATCGTTGAAGAAATTTCAAATATCACTATTGATGGAGATATGCTTCCCATGGTTTTCTTTAAAATTTTTTAGGATGACCACTATTATGAACTATTTCAGGGGGTTCAACTTTTTTTCTTCATTATTCATGCATATTTTATTTTGAATCAATGGACAAATTGGATGAATATTGTGACAAATGTTAGAAAATTCGAAGTCTGCTTTCAGAATCTAAACTGGAGAATGAGTTTTTTCAACAAGCAGAGAATGATATATAATGGAAATAAAAAAAATTCAAGCTCATAATTATAAGAAATTATGTGGTCTAATTGGAAACGTGATTGTTACAGACAAATTCCACTATTTAGGCCTCAAAAAAGGACTATTTTGCCTTTTTAGAAAAGATTTTGATTGCTTAATGTCTCGGGCTATACGAATCCAATTTGGGAATTTTTCCTGATAGTTTCTTTATGTTTCTAGTTTTCAAATTTGAGCCTAACTCGAATTTTGTTATTTTTGGTAATTTTCTTATTTTCTTTATTTTTGACATTAATTTTGGTAATTAGGGTTAGGTTTTGTGCTTTCCCTTTAATAATATTCAGAGAGATATTTCTATTTTATTCCTATTGTTTTTGTGTTCTTGATGAAGATCTACAAATAGTGATTGCCTACTTTCTAGTATCTTTGTGGTGAAGTTCAACAGATTGTGGAAGGTGTCCAATCTTGTGGTTTTCCATCACCACTCGTTGCCTCAAAATAAAACAACTCATAAATGACCATATGGATTTTATCACAATTGCAAAAAGGTAATTTGAAATTAAACCTAGAAGAGATATATATATGTGTGTGTGTGTGTTGATTTGTGAACATTTTATAAAGATTTTGGCCATGTTTCTTCCTTTTGAGCCACAGAGTTCTTGTTGTTTCCATTCCTTTTGTAACCATATCTTTGTAAGCCTTTTTGATGTGTGATCTTGCATGAGAGGTGACCATTGATGAGATAGCTTTATTAGTAAGAGGCACAAATCTTCATTCTATTGAATCGTATGAAAAAGTAAAGAAGAGCTATGTTGTGCAAATGTAGAAAATGGTGAAGGTATGCAAAAAGGGTAGCAAGGAGAGGTGCAAGAAAATAAATAGAAAAAGGAGTTGAAAAAAAAAACAACACAAAAGAAAAGAAGAAAAAAAATCAAAGAAACAAGCAAAATGGTTGAAGCCTCAAAGACACAAAGAAATATGCTAGAAAGTTAAAGTTGGGGAAAAAAGAAGAACTACTTCATTGACACTACATGCCTTGATCACACATGTATTGTACACTTTTATCCCTTTTCTCCCTTCTTATACCTTACCTTGAAACCTATTGGCCTTCCTTTACAAAGTCCTTTATGATCCAAAAGCTTGCACTTCGTTTGAGATCTTGTTTGAATGTGAGCTATTAATTGTCATCATGATTAGTTGATATCTAAGCTATAGGCATTCTTTTATGAAGTAATGCCAAGATTGATATACTTTCATTATTGCGGTTTTTGACATTTGGATTGCTCTCTTGCATATTATAGCATGTACTCCTTTTTAGAGCATTTCATTGAGAAAAACCTTGTGCGTAGTTGTTTGAGAGTATATGCCTAGGGAGGACTAGGATCAAGGCTCCAAGGCTATGAATATATGATTATATACATTTGAGCTACATTACATGATTCTATCACACACTCACATGAACCTCATTTTTGTGTCCTCATTGATATATTCTTGCTTGCATTAGAATTAAGGATATGGTATTGAGATTGCTTTAATCTATCCATGCATCATTCTAAATATTTGATTGATGATCATGAGTTGATATTTGTGGGTGTTATCACTGTAAACCCTCACGAGACACCACTTGTCCACTCGTGGTACCCTAAGGGTTCAAAAACTTAATGCATGGGCTAAATGCACCTGTAACTCCCACGAAAGTGGAGACTTATCTTTTTGGCTTAAGTATTTTGCTAGGGACTAGCAAAAAGAAAGTTGGGGGGTGTGATTGCACTTCAAAAGTGAAATTATAACACCTTGACTTTTTCTTTATTAGCATTAGTTTAGGATTTTGTATGCCTTTTTATTTAGATTTTAGTATGAACTTACTTTCTTTTGTTTTGGATATGTTTAGGCTTAATTTGGAGCAATTGCGCACAATTCGGACAACAATGAAAAATGTTATGAACAGTGACCATGCGCACAGATGAATAGTGCTTCTTATGGTGAATAGTAATTGTGCACACGGATGCAGAGTGCTTCTTACGGATGAATAGCAACCGTGCGCATTGTGAACAGTGATGTGCGCACGGTCATATAGTTTTTGGAGATTTATAGAGCATATTTTGGAATAAAACCAACCGTAGGAAGACCATGCGCATGGTAGACGGTAGCTTTGTTTTTTTTTTTTAAGCCGTTTTATGCCCAAATTTTGGGGATTTCTCATTTTTGTACTTAATTTTCCTAGATTTCTTTGTATTTAGAAGTAGTGTAGAGATAGAAACTTTATTTTCTTACATTTTTCTTAGCTTTCCTTTATTTTCTTTGTAACCAAACACTAGTTTTCTTCTCAATTCAATGCAAGATTTATATTTCTCTATGCTTTCAAGTATGAAATCTAGTAGCTAATCATCTACTTGGAAGCAATTGTGAAGATAAAGCAAGGATCTCAAGGATTTCAATTGAGGTAACTAGATTTCAATGATCTATCTTATGATTTCTCTAATTCATCTTAATTGACTTTGGATCTATACAAAAACTTTAATTCATAACACAATTTGGTAACTCGTATGCACAATTCTTCAATTGGTATAGGGATTGCACAAATCCAAGGTTTGTTTCTATGATTCTATCAATGGATAACAATTCTACTTTCAATTAAGTATGAATCCAAGGTTCTATGGTCTAAATCCTCTAAATCAAGGATCCATGGAATAATCCTTAATTTGAGTTATCAAATCCTCCATTGAAACTCTTGTTAGACTTGGTTGATTGGATCAATCGTATCCAAGCCCATTTTAATTGTCTCTAAATCTATATTTCAGTTACTTGCATAGTTGTTAATAGTTTTCAATTGCTTTGCATTAGTAGTTAAACAACCTCTCTTCCAATATTGATCATATTTTTGGTCTCTTTTACTTAGATTCAATTTACTTAGTTGCAATTCAATTTGAGTTAGGTTAGTGTTCTATAAGTGTTGGTAGCCTATATTTGGCTTGGTTCTCGAGGAAATCGACTCAGTACTCACTGGATTTTATACTTCAATCGTGACACCCATTCTCTTATGGGAGCTTAAAATACAACCATTTTTGGAGCGATTCAAGTTTTGAGGCCATTGTCAGGGATTGGAGGTGCAAATTTAATTTTGGATGAACTTTGAGTTTAAATTACAAATAGGTGGAATTGATCACCACCTTGAAGGAAGCATCTACGGCTTAGGGTCAAGGGTACATCCTTCTTCCCTTTTATATTAATACTTGTGTTAGATTTTTTATTATTCTTTTCTTAGTTGGTCTTGTTTGATTAGTGTAATTGCATTGCATTTTGCTAGGAGCCCATTTGGTGGCATAGTTGGAGGATAGGTTGGTGTGCTATACTTTTGAATTGGTGGTATTGTCTTTACATGAGGAGATTGGAGGGTTTGAACTGAAAAAGCCATTATCCGGTAATTGCATTGAGAAAAAGCCATTGTCTGGCAATGTGAATTGTGCTTTGTGTATGATGTGTTGATAAGACTTTGACGGTCCATTTAGTATGCATTCATACTTACATGTCATATTTCATTCGAGACACACAAACGTCTTGTGAGAATTGAGAGCACTAGCATTTTTTCACCGATTAGAGATCCTACTCCTAGCCTTCCCTTATTTGTCAACCTCGGTTTCATGCCAATGGCCAACATCAACGAAGGAGGGCTACCTAACATCTTTCCCCCAAATCCCAATGTCATCCCTAATCCCAATCAAAATTTTAACCCAAACATTCTACCAAATCCTCCTAATGTAGTTAGAAGCGATGACATTGATAGAGGAAACAACCATGGCGACGTGGTGGCTCCTAACCATAGAACCCTTCGTGATTACATCAACCCATCGAGACAAGCACCGAATTCTTGCATTGTCTTCCTGCCACACTATAACATGTTGAACATTAGGCCAGGAATGATGCAAATGCTACCCCAATTTCATGGTATGGACTCCGAGCAACCATACATATTCATTAAAGAGTTTGAGGATGCTTGTTCTCTCACAATGGACAACTCGTGTCCAAGGGAAGTGTTTTTGATGAAAATCTTTCCGTTTTGCCTCAAGGACGAGGCCAAAACATGATTTAATGCATTAAGGCCTTTGTCCATTCATTATTGGGCACCTCTTCAAGGGGAATTTTTTAGATAGTTTTTCCCCGAAAATAGGATCGAGGCGTTTAGATGCCAAATTTCTCAATTCTCTCCCATAATGGGAGAGTCGTTCTTTCAATGTTGGAAAAGGTTTAAAGAGCTTCTTAATTCTTGCCCACATCATGGCTTTGCCGATTGGCATATCATTAACACATTTTATTCTTCCCTAACCCCCCAATTGAAATAATTTGTTGAGTCTATGTGTGTGGGGACCTTCTTTGATAAGCAGCCCAATGAAACTTTCAACTACTTTGATTATCTATCAAACCTAGCACGTGATTGGGCAATCACCAAGACTCAAAATTCTGAGGGTCGGAAAACTCAACAATGGGTGGGAAAGTTTCAAATTAATGAAGTTGATGATGTGACTGCTAGGCTTACTATATTGGCAAGAAAGTTAAAAGCCCTTGAAGTTAAGAAAGTTAATGCTGTTGAGAGTGAGTTAATCAAAGATATGTGCTGTCTTGTTTGTGAAACTATGGATCATAACATAGCTTTATGTCCGGTCATTCTGGGTGTGAAAGAAGCTTTACACGGCTAAGTTAATGTGATTGGCCAATACTGAAGAGGTCGAGGTAACCCTTACTATAACACATACAATTTGGGATGAAGGGATTATCCCAACTTTGGATGGAGGATTAAGGGGACTTCAAACCCTCAAGTATACCAAGGAGAGTCTCAACGCCCTCAACCACATCAAGCTCTACCTCCACCATTCCAAGCACCGCAATATCAACCTCAATCGTGACCACAACCATAACCTTACCAACAACTACTCATAGCACAATTCCAAACTCAACCCAAGGCGTATCAACCCCCTTATAGGAAGCCTATTAAAGATAATGTCTATCAACTAGCCAATGACATGAGATGGGTGAATACAAGGGTAGGCAAACAAGAGAAAGTGCTAGATTAACACACTAGGTTGCTTAAGGATATAGCAAAACAAATGTCTACCTTAACACAAGCTTTGACCCAAAATGTCTTGGTTAGATTCCCTACTCAACCTTAACCTAACTCGGTGGTGAGGCAAGTACAAATTACCGAGGGTAAATTCGACCCTCAATCAAGTCATGAACAAGTACAAGCCATCACTACACTTAGAAGCAAAACATTCATAGATAAAATCATTTCATCTAAGAGTGAGACCACAAGGCCAAGTATTGCTAAGGGTGAGAAAGGAAAGGATAAAGTAGGAGAGCCCAAAGAATTAGAAGAAAGAGAGAAGGAGGAAAAGAGTCTAGAGAAACCCCTTGAGACATTGAGTGAGGCCAATAAGGAAATAAGGAAAGACATAGTGAAACATGCCCCTTTTCCTAAAATATTGACCAAGCCTAAGAATGAACTTCTAAATGCGAAAATTTATGAAGTTTTCAAGCAAGTTAAGATCAATATTCCTATCCTTGATAAAATCAAGTAAATATCTTTATATGCCAAGTTCTTAAAGAACTTGCATACTTTTAAAGAAAGTTTATATCTCAAGGAAACAGCCATGATGAATGAGAACCAAAGTGTAATTTTGTAATGTAAAGTCGCTCCTAAGTTCAAAGACGCCAGATGCCTTACCATTTCTTGTACTATAGGGGAAACCAAGATAGATCGAGCCCTTTTAGATTTAGGGTCTATTGTCAACCTCTTACCTTTTTTGGTGTATAAAGAGTTGGGCTCAAGAGAGCTAAGACCTACTCGTGTGACCTTACAATTGGTGGACCGATCTATTAAGATACCTAGGGGTATCATCGAGGATGTCCTCATTCAAGTTAATTATTGTTACTTCCCAGTTGTCTTTATAGTCCTACATACCTAGCTTGTTGAGAGTTACATGGCTCACTGGCTTGCACCAAACATGTGCTTGAGATGATCCCAAGTGTAGGATGGCGGAGTAGTATATACTCGGAGTACGAGATCATTCCCACAAGGAGTTGTGTGCACAGGACCAAAAGAACTAGAATAATCCTCTCGATTGCTCAAAAAAATCTGAACAAATTGCTTCTAAAAGAAAATAAAATTCTGGTTATTTTGAAAATTGTTTGATTAACTAAACTAACTAGCAAGCAATAATAAATAACTTGAACAAAATTTGATGATAAGGTAATTAGAACAAGTCTCGAGATCAATTGATCCAACCAATTGTGTTTCTTGGAATTCCAAAGGAGATAATTTTATAACTCAAATTCTGCAACTACGTCGTGAGCCTCAGATTCGAAAGATTTAGCAATAAAAACCAAGTGCTCTTCAACACTTCAACTTCTAGAATAAATCGAGTTGTTAGATTCAATATCAAATACCATCGATTCGTGCAGCCCATAAACTGAATATAGACTCATGCATAAATGTTACCGAACATAATCAAACATCTAAGTTATCAAAGATTTCTAGAACAAAGAAGAAAAAGAACGATAAAAACAAAAAATTTAACTTTAAAACCCGAAATCTCACCTCATTTGTTCATCCAAGACCTTCAATTGGTCTTCACAATCAATCCTGAAATAGGAAGGTTTAGCTACTCATTTTCATCTATGAAAATCTTTGAAATAGTGGAATAAACATTGAAAATATCAATTTAATGCAAAGAAACAAAAGAAATCTTGAATAGAATGCAAAGAATCTAGAAAACTTGTATTAAAACTTTATTTGAATTGAATCTGATTACAAATATGCAACAAACTAATAATCTAAACTATTCTAGTGTAAAAACTATAAAAACCCTCTACAATGGTTGCCTCCTACTACTTTTTTCGAACATAAAATGAGTTGGTATTTATAGGGATTGCAGTCTAAACCCTAGAAATTGTTAGAATTTTGCATTGGCATTCAAATAGCAAAATTGGCGTTCGAAGGCCTCTGATAAATTTGCTTCATCGTTCGAACTTCAAGAACCAGCGTTCAAATGGTAGGACTTTTTTGGTTTACATGCAGTTTGGCCATTTGAATGCCGGCTTTTAGCATTCGAATGCTAGGCCAATTTTTTCTCTTTTTTCGCTTCTTGTCGTTCAAATGGCTGTTTTGGCGTTCAAACGCTAGAGGCCTTTTTTGCACTTTTTGGTTTCAACTTGTTTGAGGCTTTTGGAGTCAGAATTTGACGATACTTATTAGAAGCAAACATGTGTAACTTGAAGAGAGCTTTACAACGGATAATCATTCATCCCATTCGGAGCTATGAGTGAAAACTTGCATGTTTCCAGAGACAAGGCCCAAGCAACGTTCCTCAACAAGCCATGTCCGCAGGCCGGATTACTTCTATGACTTCAAATCAACTCCCTTAGCTTTAAATACCTAAAATATGGTTGAGTATGAGGTTAAATACAATATATAGCAAATAGATCATAATTAACCCTAATCTACGACTAGCAAGGGTCGTTTAGCGGCAATAGACTACACTTATGTTGTCTAATCACACCCCACATTTAACCTTTTGCTAGTTAATAGCAAAATTAAGAGAAGAAAACATAATTTCTACTTTCATAGGAGTCCCAGCTGTATTTAGCAAATGCACCGAGCCTTTAAACCTCTAGGTTACCCTAGTGGATGAGTGGTAGTTTCGTGAGGGTTTACAGTGATGAATACCCACAAACATTTATCCATGTAATGTCAATATGATATCAAAGGAACATGAAACATGTATTAATCTCATTCAAGTCACATCTCAATCCTCCTAGATCATGAATCATCGCAAGGTAAAGGCATAAAGTATCGAAGAAATAGAATACATTGAAGTGTGCTACCAATGACATGACTCTATTGTCTCGTAACTCGTACAATTATGTCATTTATGCTTCAATTCAAGTCTCAGAAGGCATACACTCAACTTTGAACATGAACGCACAAGATCTTTCAATGGAAAGCTCATTTTACGAGTAAATGTACTAGACATGCAAGCAGAGCAATTCTGAAATAAAAAACTAATAAATTGTAAGTGTATCGACTTGGCATAGCTTCATGAAAGAATATTTACTATTTAAGTACAATTAGAGAATTGATATTGATGACTTATACGCAATTGAATTAAAGATTCATGTAATTTCATATATTGTGGCCATATGGATGGTGAATGAAAGAAGAGCCATGTACAAGGATAAAAAGTGGTAATAGATTTCAATATATGCATGCGCACTACACATGATGATCAATGAACATTCACTTTCAAACTTCCAACTTTTGAATAACTTTCAAACTTTTTCATCTTCCTTCACTTCTTTTTTATTTAATTTTTTTTTCAACTCCTTCCATACACTTTCAACTTCACAAATATATAAGCAATGCACCAACTCCAGAATTTCACATTGAGAAACTTTTAAGCTCATGTTATATGAATATTGAGAAAGAAATATAAATATGGATGACTTAATGAAATGAAATTGCCTATAGCTTTGTAATCCGAAAAACACATCAAATCAAAACTTTAAGAGTGTATAAGGTGCTAATAACTCCAACTAATACTCGACATGTAAACCAAAATCAAGCATAATGAAGCTATTCAATGAATGACGATCAATAAAATAACCTTGAATAAATATAAATCAATCTCAAAAGGCTATAAATAGGCTTTAAAGCTTATAAGGTATAAAATCTTCACCTTATAAGGACATGCATACTGTCGCACCCCGGTTTTTGGCAGTCCAAGGTCCTTTCGGCTCGGAGACCCTAAAGCGCGGAACTCTGTCACTAGAACTCGTCCTCCTAGAAGGACAAGTGCGACTAGGTTTGAAAATTGGTTTGACTGAGGGCTTTTCAAAAAAATAGGAGTCGCCACCTAACTTGATTAAGGTGAGTTAGGGCACCTAAAACTAAGTGTTAATTTGAAGATTAAACTTAGAGTTTTTTGGAAAAGGTTTTGAAAACTCTCTCAAGAGAGGGTTTTTAAGGAAATACGTTGTTTGGCAACCTTTGAAAAGATTTAAGCCCTTTTGGAAAATAACTCCATTTTGGTCATTTGAAAACAGAAATCTATGGTTCGGGGTTGGTTACGTGTAGGGAAGATATCTTAAAATTATCACCCTACTCCGCACTTTCAGTATCTACATGTCTAATCACCCCTTGTTCACTCACTAGAATAACCGGTTACCATTGTCCACTTAATATCTACTTTAGAATTTTAAAAACGGGGTTTAGTTATCACTTTTCGGATGGATGATGCATGATGCAAGTTTTTGGAAGAATTTAAAAAATAATAAGGGTTTTGAAAGAGTTTGGAATAGGAACTTTGAATTGATTAGAATTTTTGAAAAAGGGATCGGTGTTGGAATAAAAGTTATGACCGCACCATTTTAGGTTGCCTACGTATCTCATTTGGTGAGAATCAGGTCAGTCGTAGTTCGGGCAAGAGCCCGGTGAAAAATAGGCGCATTGGGGCCTTTGGAAGGTTTGAAGACACTTTGGGGTCTTTGGAAAAGTTTAAAACACTTTGAGGTCTTTTGGAAAAGTTTAAAACATGTCGTGGTCCTTGGAAAAGTTTAAGACACTTCGTGGTCTTGGAAGTTGAAGACTCTTTGTGGTCTTGGAAGTTGAAAACTCTTTGTAGTCTTGGAAGTTTTGACTTGAAATTGGATGATGGAATATTTTGAAAATATTTTTGGATCAACTTAAGGAAGTTTTGAAAAAAAAAAATGCTTTGGCATGACTTAAGAAAACTTAAAAGTGTTTTTGAAGTCTTGTTTCGAAAACCTTGGAGGTGTGTCTTGATGAATTAGTTTTGGAGAGTGGTTTTTGAAAATGGCTAAAGGTTTGGAATCCTAATATGGACAACCTTAGAGGTTATTCTTGATTTATCACTTTTCCTTGGAATCCCTAACCATGAGAGGGCTAGGGATACCTTAGGTTTGTGACCTTTTGAAAAATATTTTTGGAGATGTCTTGAAGATGGAGTGTAAGAACATTCGAAGAGTTTATGGAGTTGGGTTTTTGAAATCATGAGAATGGGAAGTTTTGGAAAATAGGTTATGAGGTTAATTTGAAAGTTTGAATGATCATTTAGAAAAGGGTTCAAGAGTTGTAACCTTGAAGTGTACTAACCTAGGTAGGGTTAGCCTAGGGTTAGGGGTAACCTAAGGTTAACTAACTTGGGTTAGGTAACTAGGGTAGGGTTAACCTAAGGTTAGGATGACTTAAGGGTTAGGTTAACCTAAGGTGAGTGAACTAGGGTCTAGTTAACCAAGGATTGGACAAGTAGGGTCAAGTTAACCTAGGGTTAGACAACTAGTGTCAAGTTAACCTAGGGTTGGTCAACTAGGGTAAAGTTAACCTAGGATTAGGTAACTAGGGTCAAGTTAACCTAGGTTGGACAACTAGGGTCAAGTTAACCTAGGATTGGATTGGAAGATGGTTTTGAAAGTTGGTTTAATGCACTTTTGGAAGGAGTTTTAAAGGACAAAACATGTCATGCAATGGACTTTGGTTGGCAATCTTTTTAAAGATCATTTCCATGAAAATTTTGACTCTATCCAAGGGTATGGTTTATATGGCTGGTGATTGGAGACCATTCCAAGGAAGGTTTCCTTTTGGCCATTATAACCTTTATAATGATAAGAGTGGGGGTTTTAAAAATCAACATAATGATGTTAGTTTTTGGAAAATCATTTTTGATGCAAAGATGGAGAGAATGCATTCTTGAAGATTATCTTTTGAGAAGGATTTTGAAAATCACTTTTCAAGGGAATCATTCCATCAAGAGAGGGTTCATATGACCAAACAAAAGAGAGACCACTCAAGAGAGGGTTCCATGGGGCCATTCCAACCACTATGCTTGAAAGAATGGAAATCTTGAAAATTAGAGAAATGGAAAGCAACCTTTATGCAAGTTAAAATACAATGATGCCAAAATGAGAGTTAGGGGGTTAGTAGGGGCTCTTCTAAGGCATAATTTTAAAATCCCATCCTAAACTTCAAGGGGCCAACTCTTGGAACAATTTTTGAAAGAAATGTAGAACTCGGAAATGGCATAAAATTAAGAGCAATGTAAGCATTGTGGAATATGACAATAAGCATAAAATGAAGCCAGGCACACAAGACATGATCAAAATAGTAATATGCAAGGGGTCATGATTCACATACAAGGCTTTTAGGCTACACCACATAAACAAGGGGCTCCTAGGCCATACCATCTTAAAGTAGGCTAGTGAGAGGCCCCTTACACGGTGGCTCTCACTTGCTTTCCTCTAGGCATGATCTAAGAGCCCTCTTGGCTCAAGCATGCAAGAAAGGGGGGTTGAAGATGGGGATTAAAATAGAGAATGGTCTAAGTAGGCTAGGAGGGACAAGAGAAGAGTGGGGGAGAGCACAAATGTAAAAGGGATACCACCTTTTGCCTTCAACACACTTGTAGTCTTCAGTGAATGTCTTTATTGGAGTTTGTGTGACTTTAAGAGGGCTTGAGGGGCTGGAGTGGAGTGTGTAAGTGTGTATGAGGCCTTGTATATGGAGTTTATAGGCTTGAGAGAGGTATAATCTAGCCTAAGTGTTGGAGGGGTAGAATATATGTAAGGATTCGAGATTCTGGAGCAGTTTCAGCAGAGTTTCGCATCAATTTTGGAGATGGAATATGCAAAGGGGTGGCCTGGTATTTATAGAGATTCTGGAACAGGTCTGGCGCATGTACTACATGCGCTTGGCCAAAATTTGGTTGTGCACATGTAGGACATGTGCAGGTACTGTTCCATTGCTAGAATGACACGTGGCACCCCATGTACTGGATAAATCTCAGCTGTTGATCGAAAGTTGGTCGATCTGATCAAAATTTGAGCGCATGTAGCATGCGCTCCATCACCGGGAAGGTTCGTCCAAACTTTTTCAAGATAATTGAGTCAATCGAGAAGTTTTCGAAGGAATTGGCTGCACTCAGGTTGTTCTCCTAGGGTCTCCGGTGAACTTTCATGTTTTCAAGAAGTTTGAATTATGTTTGGAGGCGAGTGATATTGTCTTGGGAAGCGTACTAAAAAGGTCACTTTTGCAGAGCGTCTGTGATACGCTCCGAGGGTGTTTGAAAGTGGCTGTTTCGTTTCATGTGATCGAGGCCTTCGAGAAGCGATCTTTTTGATCGGATTGTACCGATGGAAAGTATTCTGGAAATACTTTCAGGAATTCCCAGATTTATGCATTTCTCAAGACGCTCTAGGGGTTGTTGAAAGTGGCCATGTTTGGGCCATACGATGAAGGGTTTCCGGAAGCGATCTATCCAATCAAGCCGTATCGATGGAAAGATCTATGAACGAGCTTTCGGGAATTCCCTGATTTACGCATTTCTCAAGTCAGTTGACGGGGCGTTCTAACCAGGGAATCAAGAGAAAAGACAATTTAGGCAGAGCGTCTGCGAGACGCTCCAAGGAACTTTTATCGAGTCATGTGAGTTTAGTATTGCAGAGTCCTCCTCATGTTAAACAAGGGTGTGTGGTGAGACCCTTTGCTCGAAATCCCAAGGCCGGTGCTGTGTCGGGGCATATTTGGGCTTCTAGGGGCAAAACGGTCATTTTGACCAGGATTGGCTGGAAATGGTCAGGAACGGTATGGTGTGTTGTGTTAAGTGTGTAGGGTTATTCAGGGATGGTTTTGGGAGAGTCTTTTACCGTTCGGTGGGGTTTGCACAGTGTTGAGGTGTTCAGGGGTAAAATGGTCATTTTGGCTGGAGTGGGCTAGAATATGACCCAGTTCAGACCAAATGGCGTGCGGGGGATGCCTAATGGTTTAATAACATTTTGGAAGGTCGGACTTATCATTTTAAGGGATTTCAAACTTTCCCAAAACGTGCCTGCAGGCCCAAAGGGCAAGTTTGGTCTTTTTTCACTGAGTCGGGCTAGCAGGTGCCGGTGTTGACCTAGGTGTTGGTTCCCATGACCGCCCGGTCTCTGAAAATTACCTGTGTAGTGTTGGTCTCCAAGAATGCCCGTTCTTAGAGAACTACCTGTACGGGTGGTGTTGTTTCTTGAGAACTCTTGGTCCTAGAAAGCTACCTGGGAGGGTGGTGTTGGTCTTTGAGAACGTCCGATCTCGAAGAACTACCAAATGACGGACCTTCTACGTTGGCGGGCTAGCAGGCACCAGAAGTGAACCGTCTGGAATTTGATGAGGTGTTGGTCCCCGAGATTGCCCGATCCCGAGGAGATACTTGGATGGCGTTGGTTTTCGGGACTGCTCAGTCTGGAAAGCTGCCTGGAATAATGGTGCTTAGGGCTCTAGCGGGTCTTTGTGGACCCGAAAAGTGACCAGTTGGATGGATTGGAGATTATAAGGCTCATCTTGAACCTGCATGTGCTGCGATGTTGGAAACCAAACTCGGTCGGGCCAAAGATTGCCGATCGGGCAAAAATGGGGTGCTTACAGCTGCGCCTCTTTTTCTAGCTTTGCTTGCCGAAGGCAGAAAAATAACAAAGTAAGAGTCCGTTTTTGGTCGGGAGGCGATCGAAGGGATGATGTGCCGGTGAGTTCGGAATGCTTTAGGACCTCTTGTGAGTCGCCGGTTTGGAAGGCTTTGGGATTCAACATGCTTTAAATTTCGGCTGAGGATCAAGTTGTCAATTTGACATGGTTCGGTTCAGGACATTCAATTCTTGCGAGTGAATGTTGAAAGCTTGATGTTCAGCTTTCGAAAACCCTAGAAACAAATTGGGCCCTCGGGGAGCTTGAAACCGGTTTTGGCGGGAGGTTGATCTCGCGGGCGCATGTGTTACATGCATGCTTAATGTCTTAAGCCTTGCGCATGTAATATATGCACCAGTTGGATTCTTGTGCTTGCGTGTCTACTACATGCACTAGCCCGTGGCACTTAAACAGAGCAGGTTCGCGATTCAACATTGCGTTTTGTTGGGATTTGTGGTGATTTGATATTTTTCTCTAGAGGATCTTCGGAAGATTTTGACTAGGATCACTAGAGGAGTGTCGGGGGACGTTGTTTGATTGCCAGAAATCGTTATCGCCGCCGAATTCTCACCGAAAAGCTTGGTTTTTATCAGAGAACCCAAAGGTTAGTTTTCTAAAAATCTCGTCAATTTTGATATGTTTGCTTTCGTTTTTTGCATATGAACAGTGTAATCCCATATTTTAGAAAGTTTAGAACACAATGGTCAGATTGTTTTTGTGATTTGGTGGACTTTTGAGTGTGTTTTGGATGATATTGTATGTTTGTGAAAGTGAGTTTCCTGCAGGACTTGAAAAATTGCCTCTACAGGCTTGGGCATTGATCGTTTGTGTGTGATTTTTGTACCGAGAACCTTAGAAAAATGCGTAGGACAAACATGTGAAATTTCGTAATTTTTTGAAAAATTTTGAATTTTTAGATTTTTTAAAATTATAAAAAATAGAAAAAATTAAAGAAAATTAGAAAACGGGTCCCGTTAAAGGTCGAAAAAATCTCGAACGTTTTGGGAATTTTTTGTGAAATTTTGGAAATAAAACTGAGGCTGAAAAATCTTGGAAGCTGAAGGAATTGTCCTAGAATTTGTGTTCGAGGATAGGGCGCGTGTCGTGAGGGTGAGATTGTTTTGACTGATGTGGTGGAAAGTCTGTGATTGTTCTGGGCTGTGTTTGTGACTTGTGGAATTCCGGGGTGACAACTTTTTAAGGTGAAACTCTGCCAAAATTTTAAAAAATCTTATCACCTAACTTTAAAACCTTTCAGCAAGGCAAATCCTTTTTGAGAAAGGGGCTTTTGAGGGAGAGAGCCGGGAGAAATCGCAATTTTAGAGAAATTTTTGGGAGTGAGATTTTTGAACGGGAAAAGCCTGAGGAAACTAATTTTTATAAAACTTGAAGAACAAGACTTTTGAAGGTGAAAGCCTAGCAAACTGTTAAACCCTTGAAATGGGGCTTTCTGAAGGAAAAGCTCAAAAAATCGTAAAAATGTTGAACCAATGCTTTTGAAGGAGAAAGCCCGAGAAACTGGTTTAAAATTTTTTTTATTTTTTTATTTTTTTTTAAAATGGGGTTTTTAAGGTAAAAAAAACCCGGCAACCGGTTCAAAGTCTTAATATTAGATTCTTTTGAGAAGAAGTTCCGCAAACCACTAGAAAATCTTTGAGTCAGGATTGTTGAAGGAGAAAACCTGGAAAACCGGATTTGAAATTTTGAAACCGAACTTTTTGAGGAAAAAGCTTGAAAACCATTAGAGAATTTTTTAAACGGGGCTTTTGAAGGGGAAAGCCCGAGAAACCGGCTTTTGAAATTTCGAAACCAAACTTCTTTAGGGAAAAAGCTTGAAAACCGTTAGAAGACTTTTGAACCTGGGTTTTTGAAGGAGAAAACCCGAAAAACCAGCTTTGGAATTTCGAAGCCAAACTTTTTGAGGAAAAAGCTTGAAAACCATTAGAGAATTTTTGAAACGGGGCTTTTGAAGGGGAAAGCCCGAGAAACTGGCTTTTGAAATTTCGAAACCAAACTTTTTTGGGGAAAAAATTTAAAAAACCCTTAGAAAATTTTGAACTGGGGTTTTTGAAGGAGAAAACCCGAGAAACCAGCTACGGAATTTCGAAACCAAACTTTTCGAGGAAAAGCTAGAAAACCGTTAGAAAATTTTTGAACCAGCGTTTTTGAAGGAGAAAACCCAAAAAACCGACTTTGGAATTTCGAAGCCAAACTTTTCAAGGAAAAAGCTTGGAAACTGTTGGAAATCTCTTAACAGTGATTGGTGGGGCCCTTGCCCTTCCACTTTTTCTTTCTTTTTCTTTTTCTTCTTTTCTTCTTTTTCTTTTATTTTTCTTTTATTTTTCTTCTTCTTTTTTTTCTGTTCTTTCTTCTCTTTTTTTTTTTTTTTTTTTTTTTGTATATACATTGACGCACTTATCTTTGCGCCTTTCACATATAGTGACTGATTGATCCTCTTGAATGTTGTCATTTTTCAGGATGTCGAAGGCTGAGGGTGACGGTCCGGATAGGAGGTGCCACGGGAAGGCACCGCGGATAGAGCTCGAGGAAGGCAGTAGCAGTTGGGGTAGCTCGGCTAGGGTTGCAGCCGGGGTGGTTCCGTTACTCCGAAAGTGGGAGCGGAGGAAGGGTGAGGTGGCATGTCTCGACTCCGGGCTTGGTACACCAGCTATGCTGAGGGGGAGCGGTAGATTTTTTGTAGGGCTCTTGGGTATCTGGGATCGCTTCTTTTCCTGAGACTAGTACCGGGCTTGGTTGAGGCCTCAGTCACTTTCTGGTGCCCGGAGCTGTGTTTATTTTGGTTTTTGAGATGGCGTCGACACCTTACGAGTATGGGCATTTGCTGGGCTTGAGGAGCGGTCAGGATGGTATTGTAGGCCCAGACTTCCCCCGAGGCTTTATGTCTGTTATTTCTGGTCAATTAGGGCTTAGACGCCAGGCTCTAGATTTGGCCTCTCACCCTGCTTTTCCAGCATTGCAGGTGGGTTTTTTGTTGGATCACTTTGAGTTTTGTACTGGTCAGACTGCTTATCCTAGTGTTTGGCATACTTCCACAGAGTGGCCCATTGCCCAGATGAACGCGCTTGCCCTTATCTTGTTGAGTCTTTTGGTGTTCCCTAGGAGGGATGGTCGGGTGGATGGCAGACTCTGTTCCTTGTTGTTGTCGATCCAGCGAGGGTATTCTTACGCTCCGTTGGCTGTGGGTGAGACATATGTGAATTTTTCTTGGTTTCAGAGCGAGCAGGACACCTTTTTTAGGGGGCCCCTCTTTCAGCTGTGGGCTCTTGTGCACTTGTTCATTCATCGCATTACCTATCACATATGGTACCCGGAGGTTGATCCTATCTGTGCTTTGGTGAGGTCTCAGCAGGAGATTACTAATGATGTTGACTTCCCTGACTCCTAGATGGCCTGGGTGGCATTCCTTCAGACGAGGAGGTCCGACTTGGTTCAATGGTATGTGGGTTTATGTAATGTGGATTCGCTACGGGTACAGACTTCGAGTCAGGTTTTTATCCCTTTGATCGGCCTGAGGGGCATTGTGCCCTTCTTTGGTATTCGGGTCCTCCGTCAATTGGGTCGGACATAGGACGTCCCTTACACTGCCATGGTGACGGGCTATCCAGCTTATTTTGGCGATGAGGTTCTGAAAGGCATAGTGATTGAGTTGACAGAGTTATGGTAGACTTTTGGGGCACATGATACTTCGGACGGTCCATTCTCTTTCATTCCTATAGCCATTATTGATTATACCAGATGGTTTTGGGAGTATGTTTTGGGGGGTGCCACGATTAGGGATCCTCTTCCAGAGTCGCCTTTGCCTCTAGTAGGGTATGCTGATCTTTTGGCTATTGCTACCATTAGGGCGAGACGCCTACAAAGACTTTATTGCGCCAGCATGAGTGAGTTAGAGACTTAGCTGGAGACGAGCAGAGGCCGAGTGGGTGATTTAGAGAGACAACTGGAGGAGGTGTTTAGGGCAAGAGACTCTCCTTTGGTTGATGTTTCTTGGGGGCTTAGACTCCCTCGGGGATCCCAAGATACTTCATTTTCAGTAGAGGACGACCCGCGGGACACGTTCATAGTTTAGTTGAGAGATATGGTACACACCCTTTCGCAGGAAAGGGACCACCTCCTTGATCAATGTTAGTGCCATAAGTTGAGCCAGTTATCGACTTCTTCTTTTGGGGCTTCTACCAGTGTCGACCCTTCTGGGGGAGGGCTAGTGGTGCTGCCATTTAGTGAGCTGGGTCCGTTGCCTGCTACTTCTGGTCCCGTGAGTCTTACTGCTGGGGGCTCAAATGAGGATTCTTCAGATGGAGACATGGATCGTTACATCGTAGTCCCTCGCTCTTGATGCGACTCTTCTCTTTTTCTTCTCTTTGTGTTGTGATGTAAGGCATTTGACTTTCTTTCGGGATTCCCTACATTTATAGTCATGTTTATATTGGCTACATTATTATGGTTTTGGTTGTAATGGATCCTACCTTTTTTTTGGGACATATCCCCATGTGCTTGTTCCTGCACCATTTTGTTAGTTTAACATATATTACAGGGGAGGTTGTTCTTATGGTAAGATGAGAACTACTTCCCTAGAATGGGATCTCCCTTAGAGTGTCTTTGGCGAGAGCCCACGTGATTCCTTCTTGTTGGTCCATTGATTTCGAGGGAATGCCATTTTGACGACCACAACCTCTCCCTGTCTTTTCCTACCATGGCTTGGGAATGCTTTACTCGATGGTTGGGGCCAACTTTGAAGAGAATGTGGGAAGTTTTTTTTTTTTTTTTTTTTGCCATTTTTTCCATCAGTGCCTTTGTAGGTTTTTGCCGATCCCAGCTTTGTCATTTTTGCGTCTCGGCGACCCTACGGGTTTTCACCGGACCGATAGATTTGTATCTTATTGTGCCTCCATCTTTTTACTCACGAGGCTCTTTCAAGTTTTCGCCGCGCCCTTGGGGTCACGCTCTTTTTTTTTTTTGTTTTCAAGGGAAACTTTCTCGAAGCTGAGGGAGGGCTTGCTAGTCAAGGTGGAAGCTTGGGGATTTCTGAGATTTATTCCCATTCAAGAATCATCATCTTTCTTACATCAAACTCAACTTAGATTAGGCAGTTTTCGTTGATCAGAGAGGACTTTTCGGGTCTGGTTGTAATGAGGCTAGGTTATGGACTTTTGAAAGGGGTGATGTCAAAGGCTTAAAGCATTATGTGGGTTCAAGGGTTTACTGGTGATCACTTTTTCAGATCTCTACGGGCTTATCTTCCTTTTTTCTTTCTTCCTTATTCGTACGAATTCGCACCCACACAAGGCTTGCAGCTTTTGCCTCGGTATTACCACTTGTACAATTTATTGACTTTCAAGAGGCATCTATCGCCATCATTAAAAAATTTTTTTTTCAACGTACTAGAAGCTTTCTTTCTTCTCCTGTTCTGCTTCTTCATTTGGCCTACCAGTTTTACTTTTGCCCGTTTTGGACGGTGATCACCACGTCGAGTTTATTGGGGGACATAATTGGCTTGGGATGGTGTTACAACAAGGGGTATAGTGTGTAGGAAAATGAATTGATAGCCTCTCGTCATATCAATTTAAACTGCCTAATCTTTATGACTTCCTTTGCAAGAATTTTGATGGTTCCAAAAGAGAATGTATTCATTTCCTTTAATCAGAGTTCACGGCCTTCTTTTCATCGCAAAGAAGAGCTTTTGGTTTACACAAAGTAGCGTTTCACTGCGTCTGAATTTAAGGGATTGGGGAACTCTTGCCTATCCATCTTTGCTAGTATGAGTGCCCCCCTGTCAAGACCTTCTTGACTACGAAGGGCCCTTCGTAATTAGGGGCGAACTTCCCCCGAGCTTCTTCTTGGTGGGAGATGATCTTTTTCAACACTAGGTCCCCAACTTGGAAATTTTGGGGTCTCACCTTCTTATGAAATGCCTTAACTACTCTCCTTTTATAGCATTGAGCGTGGCAGACAGCGGCCAACCGTTTTTCATCCAGCAGGCACAGTTGAGCGTATTGATCCTTGATCCATTTTGCCTCTTCAAGCTGTGTCTCCATTTGCACCCTCATGGAAGGAACTTTTAACTCAACCGGGAGCACTGCTTCACTTCCGTAGACCAACTCATATGGTGTTGCTTCGGTAGAGACCCTCATTATGGTTCGGTAGGCCATAAGTGCAAAAGGGAGCTTCTTATGCCAATCTTTGTAATGGTCGATCATCTTCCTGAGGATTCTCTTGATGTTCTTGTTGGCGGCTTCTAATGCCTCATTCATTTGCGGCCGGTAGCCTACCAAGTTTCGGTGAGTGATTTTGAAGGTTTGGCACAACCGGGTCATCAAGTCATTATTCAAGTTGTTAGCATTATCAGTGATAAGCGATTCTAGAACCCCATATTGGCAGATAATGTGGCTTTTGAGGAACTTGTTCACTACTTTCTTGGTGACATGTGCATAGGATGCGGCTTCGACCCATTTTGTGAAGTAATCAATGGCAACTAGGATGAACTGGTGCCCATTTGAGGCCTTTGGAGAGATGGGGCCGATCATATCCATTCCCCACATGGAAAAAGGCCACGAGGCTACCATTGAATGGAGCATAACGGGTGGGGCCTTGATCATGTCCCCGTGTATCTGACACTTGTGACATCAGAGGATGTACCAAACACAATCTGTTTCCATGGTGGTCTAATAATATCATGTTCTAAGGATCTTTTTGGAGAGAGTATGGCTATTCATGTGGGGCCCATATGTTCATTCATGGACTTCCCTCGTGATCTCTCTTGCCTCCGCTGCATCGACACACTTCAGGGGTCCTAGGGGGGATTTCTTGAAAAGCTCATTTCCAACTAGAAAATACTGGGCCACCATCCTCCGGATCATCTTCTTATCATTTTGTATGGCCTGGATAGGGAATTCTCCGGTCTGCATATATCTTTAGGTATCGTAGAACCAGGGCCGTCTGTCTAATTCGGTGGAGGTGTTGAGGCAGTGTGACGGGGTATCTCGAATAAAGATTTGGAGGGGAGGGATTTCGAAACCTTCATCTACTTTAATAGCCGCAGCTAAAGTAGCCAAGGCATCAGCAAAACTGTTTTCGGTCCGGGGAATATGGTGGAAACCTATTTTCTGAAACTTTTGACAAAGGCCTTTGATCTGCTCGTGGTAAGGAGAAAGTTTGTCATTCCTAGTCCGGTACACCTCCTTGGTTTGTTGAATCACCAGATCAGAATCTCCAAAGACCGCTAACTCCTCAATCTTCATTTCTATCGCCAATCGCAACCCCAAAATGCAAGCTTCATATTCGGCAATATTATTGGTGCAGAGGTCGAATTTTATTTTGGACACAATGGGGTAGTGATTGCCCTTCTCGGATACTATGACTGCCCCAATTCCTGCGCCCTTCTTGTTTGAAGCTCCATCAAAGTACATTTTCCACCCCGAGTCTTCTTGTTTTTGGGCCTCAGACTCAGTGTATAAGATATCTTCATCGAGGAAGCTGGGATCCATGGGTTAATACTCCTCAATAGGATTTTTCGGCCAGGTAATCGACTATGATTTGCCCCTTGACCGCCTTGCGAGTCGTGAAGACTATGTCGAATTTAGCCAGAATCATATGCCATCTGGCCACTCTGCTGGAAAGAGTGGGTTTTTCGCATAAGCACTTGATTGGATCTATCTGGGATATGAGGTAGGTGGTGTGATGCAGCATATAGTGTCTGACCCGATGAGATGCCCATGCTAAGGCGCAACAAGTTTTTTCGAGCATAGTGTATTTGACCTCGTATGGTCAAAACTTTTTACTGAGGTAATAGATGGCCTGTTCCCGTCTCCCAGTTTCATCATGCTGTCCTAGAGCACATCCTATTGAGGTCTCGAGGACGATTAAGTACATTAGAAGAGGCCTCCTCGGAGTTGGTGGTACTAGCACGGGGGGCTTTAGGAGGTATTCATTAATCGTCTCAAAAACTTGTTGGCATTCTTCATTCCACTCCTTAGGGGCATTCTTTTTTAGTAATTTGAAAATTGGCTCACCAAGGTGAGTCATTTGGGAAATGAATCTGCTAATGAAATTCAATTTGCCCAAAAAGGATCTAATTTCGGTCTCTCCCTTCAAGGGCAGCATTTCGATGATTGTCTTTATATTGGTAGGGTCCACTTCTATTCCTCTCTTGTTGACAGTGAACCCTAACAACTTCCCAAACGTGACGCCGAAAGTACACTTGGCAGGGTTGAGCTTGAGTTGATACTTGCGGAGCCGATCAAATACTTTTCGCAAATTGATCAAATGGTGCTCTTGGACTCTTGATTTAACTATCATGTCGTCCACATAAATTTCCACTTCTTTGTGCATCATATCATGGAAGAAAGTGACTATGGCCTTTTGATAGGTTGCCTGACGTTTTTCAGCCCAAAAGGCATCACCATGGGGTAATGAAAGCCGTATTTTCCTAATCTTCCTTGGCTCTTTTGATCTGATTGTATCTCGAAAACCCATCCATGAAGGAGAACATTTCATGGCCAGCCGTATTGTCCACCAAGATATCTATATGAGGTAATGGGAAATCGTCCTTCGGGCTGGCCCTGTTGAGATCTCGAAAATCGATACACATCAGGACTTTCCCATCCTTTTTCGGGACTGGGACGATGTTGGCCAACCATTAGGGATATTCGACCACTTACGGGAATCCAGCATGGAACTGCTTGACTACTTCTTCCTTGACTTTCAAACTCCACTCGGGCTTGAGCCTTCGGAGCTTTTGTTTTACGGGCATGATTTGTGGATCTAGGGGCAGCCGATGCTCAACAATTGATTCATCCAACCCTGGCATGTCCTGGTAAGACCACGCGAAGACATCAATATAGGAGGTCAGGAGTTCTAGCATTTCTTGGCATTGCCAAGGATCTAATCTCATCCCTAGCTTGACATCCTTCGGGGATCCCTTGCTTCCCAAATCAACCGTCTCTGTCTCCTCAATATTAGGAGTCTTGCGATTGTCATGTTTTTCCAACTGTTCTAAAATCTCTTCTGGGACCTCATCAGTGCTGTTGACATCAAGTTCAATTCCCAAGCGCCGATAGTCTAATTCAGTTTCAAAATCGTGGTTAGTCAGAATAGGCATTCTCTCGATTAACTGGCCAAGACGTTGGACGAGTGGGTTCTTGATTAAAACAACAAGGAGGGTCATTCAATAATAGGGAAGTAATCTTTCTCTTTTTCATATATAGATAATTTCCTACTACAGCTCTTGATTTGAAAATGGAAATAACAGTAGAAAGATAGACAGATGACAAAATTTTAGGGAGTTAGAGATACATGGAGTGCCCTAGCAAGCTTGTACCGAAACTTGTGTGCCCGAAGGAGATTCTCACTATCCCAGTTATCAAGATTCTCTCTTAGAAGGGTAGGCCTGATTGTGCTATGCTCCGGTACTTCCATATCTAAGAGTGAAGGTACATCGATCATCAAGGCCTCTTAATTGCCTTGGCTGCCTGCCTCCCTGTAAGCACCCCATTTTTGCCCGCTCGGCAATCTCCGGCCCTACCGGATTCGGTTTCCAACTTCACAACACATGCAGGCTCAAGATGAGCCTTTCAATCTCCAATCCAGTCAACTGGTTGCTTCTCGGGTCCACAAGGATCCGCTGAAGCCTTAAACACCATTATCCCAGGTAGTTTTCCAAACCAGGCGGTCCCGGAAAACCAATGCCATCCAGGTAGCTTTCCGGGATCGGGCGATCTCGGGGACCAACACCTCATCAAAGATTCCAGACGGTTCACTTCTGGCGCCTGCTAGCCCACCAATGTAGAATGTCCGTCATTCAGTAGTTCTCCGAGACCAGGTGTTCTCGGAGACCAACACCACCCTTTTAGGTAGCTTTCTAAGACCAGGCGTTCTCAGGAACCAACACCACCCCTACAGGTAGCTCTCTAAGACCAGGTGTTCTTAGAGACCAACACCGCACAGGTAGTTTTTTGAGACCGAGCGGTCTCGGGAACCAACACCTTGGTCAACACTGGCGCCTGCTAGCCCGACTCGGTGAAAAATGACTAAACCTGCCCTTTTGGGCCTCCAGGCACGTTTTGGGAAAGTTCAAAATCCCTTAAAACGATAAGTCCATCCTTCCATAATGTTGTCAAACCATCAGGTGCCCCCCGCATGCCATTTGGTCCAAATCCGGTCCTATTCCGGCTCACTCTGTCCAAAATGACCATTTTGCCCCTAAACGGCTCAGCACGGCACGAACCCCGCTGAACGGCGACAAACTCCCTCAAAACCATCCCCAAACAGCCTTACACGCCTAACACAATATACCAGACCATTCCTGACCATTTCCAGCCAACTCCGGTCAAAATGACCGTTTTGCCCCTGGAAGCCCAAAAATGCCCCGAAACAGCACCGGCCTTGGGATTTCAAGCGAGGGTTTCACCATGCACCCTTGTTTAACCCCAGGAACACCCTACGATACTAAACTCACACGACGCGATAAAAGTTCCCTGGAGCGTCTTGCAAACGCTCCGCTTAAATTGTCTTTTTCCCCGATTCCCTGGTTATAACGCACCGTCAACTGACTTGAGAAATGCGTAAATCAGGGAATTCACAAAAGCTCGTCCGTAGATCTTTCCATCGATACAGTTCAATCATATGGATCCCTTCCCGAAGCCCTCCATCGTACAGTGCAAAAACTATCACTTTCAGCAACCCCTGGAGCGTCTCGCAGACGCTTCGCCAAGGTTGACTTTTTCTCTGATTCCCTGATCAAAACGCACCATCAAACGACTTGAGAAATGCATAAATTTGGGAATTCCGAAAAGTATTTCCAAAGTACTTTTCATCGGAAAGGTCCGATCGAGTAGATCGCTTCTCGAAGGCCTCGATCACATCGAACGAAAACAGCCACTTTCAAACACACACGAAGCGTATCACAGACGCTTCACAAAAGTGTCCTTTTTGGTACGCTTCCCAAGATGATATCCCACTCTTCTTAACATAATTCAAACTCTTCGAAAACATGAAAGTTCATCGGATCCACTAGGAGAACATTCCAAGTGCGACTGATTCCCCTGGAACCTTCCCGGTTGGGCCAATTATCGAGGCAAAGTTTGGGCAATTCTTCCCGGTGATGGAGCGTATGCTATATGCGCTCAAAATTTGTTCAGATCAACCGAATTTTGATCAATGGTCAAGATTTAACCAGTACATAGGGTGCCATGTGTTATTGTGGCAATGGAACAGTACCTGCGCATGTCCTCCATGCGCATGGTCTGTGCCAGATTGCCTATAAATAGAGGCCTCCCCCCTTGCATATTCCAGGTCCGAAATTGATATGAAACTCTGCTGAAATTACTCCATAAACTCGAATATCTATATATATTCCCCCCTTCCAACACTGAGGCTAGATTCTATCTCTCCTAAGCCTATACACTCCATACACAAAGCCTCATACACACTTATACACTCCACTCAAGCCTCTCAAGCCTTCTTGAAATCACTCAAGCTCCAATCAAGATATCCATTGAAGATTACAAGAGTGTTGAAGGCAAAAGGTGGTATCCCTTTTATATTTGTGCCTTTCCCCACTCTTCTCTTCTCCCTCCTAGCCTACTTAGGCTATTCTCTATTTTAATCCCCATCTTCAACCCCCCTTTCTTGCATGCTTGAGCCAAGAGGGCTCCTAGACATACCTAGAGGAAAGCAAGTGAGAGCCACCGTGTAGGGAGACCTCTCACTAGCCTACTTTAAGATGGTATGGCCTAAGAGCCTCTTGTTTATATGGTGAAGCCTAAAAGCCTTGTATGTGAATCATGACCCCTTGCATATTATTATTTTGGTCATGTCTTGTATGCTTAGCTTCATTTTCTATTTATTTCCATACTCTACAATGTTTGCATTGTTCCTAATTTTATGACATTTCCAAATTCTACATGTCCTTTAAAAATTGTTCCAAGAGTTGGTCCCTTGAAGTAAGGGTGAGACCCTAGGAGTCATGCCTTAGAAAATCCCTCACGACCCCCTAATTTATTTTTTTACATCAATGCATAAAAGTTGCTTTCCAACCCTCTAATTTTCAAGGTTTCCATTCTCTCTAAGTTAGTGGTTGGAATGGCCACATGGAACCCTCTCTTGAATGGTCTCCCTTTTATTGGCCATATGAACCCACTCTTGATGGAATGGTTTTCTTGAAAAATGATTTTCAAAATCCTCCCCCAAAGATGATTTCAAAAGTGCATTATCTCCACCTTTGCATAAAAATGATGCTCTAAAAATTACTATCATTATGTTGATTTTTGAACCCTTGTATTCTCGTCAAGATGGTGGTTATAATGACCATGAGGAAACTTTCCTTGGAATAGTTTCCAATCACCAACCCTACAAACCCCACTCTTGACTAGCGTCAAAATTTTCATGGAAATGATCTTCATAAAGATTGCTAACCAAAGTCCATTACATATCATGTTTTGTTTTCAAAACCCTTCCCAAGAATGCATCAAACCAACTTTCAAAACCATTTTCCAATCCAATCCTAGGTTAACTTGATCCTAGTTACCAAACCCTAGGTTAACTTGACCCTAGTTGACCAACCCTAGCTTAACTTGACTCTAGTTACCAAGCTCTAGGTTAACTTGACCCTAGTTGACCAACCCTAGGTTAACTTGACCCTAGTTACCAAATCCTAGGTTAACTTGACCCTAGTTGACCAACCCTAGGTTAATTTGACCCTAGTTACCAAACCCTAGGTTAACTTGACCCTAGTTGACCAATCCTAGGCTAACTTGACCCAAGTCACCCAACCCTAGGTTAACTTGACCCTAGTTGATGAACCCTAGGTTAACTTGACCCTAGTTGACGAACCCTAGGTTAACTTGACCCTAATTATCTAACCCAAGGTTAACTTGACCCTAGTTGCCAACCTAGGTTAGTACCCTTCAGGGTTCCAACTCTTGAATCCTTTTCTAGGTGATGTTTCAATTGAAAACCATTCTCATTTTTCCAAAACTTCTTACTCTCTTAGTTTCAAAAGACCAACTCCATACACTCTTCGAATGCCCCTACACTCCATCTTCAAGACATTTCCAAAAATATTTTCTAAAGGTCACAAACCTAAGATGTCCCTAGCCCTCTCATGGTTAGGGAATCCAAGGACAAGTGACAAATCAAGAACAACCCCTAGGGTTGTCCATATTGGGATTCCAAACTCCACTTTCAAAAACAAATTCATCAAAACATTCCAAAATCATATCTCCAAGGTTTTCAAAAACACTCTCAAACTCTCTTGAGTTATTCAAAAACATTTTCCAAAACTCTCTCAAATTGATCAAAAAATTTTCAAAGCACACCACTATTCAATTTCAAGTCAAAACTTTCAAGACCACAAAGAGTCTTCAACTTTCAAAGACTTGAAAGTGTCTTAAACTTTTCTAAAGACCTCAAAGTGTCTTAAATTTTCTCAAAGACCTCAATGTGTCTTCAAACCTTCCAAAGGCCTTATCGCGCCTATTTTCCATCGGGCTCTCGCCCGAACTACGAATGACCTGATTCTCGCCAAATGAGATACGTAGGCAACCTAAAATGGTGCAGTCATAACTTTTATTCCAACTCCAATTCCTTTTTCAAAAAATTCCAATCAATTCCAAGATTCTATTTCAAACTCTTTCAAAACCCCTGTTATTTTCAAACTTCTTCAAGGAACTTGCATCGTGCATCATTCATCCAAAAAGTGATGACTATACCCCATTTTTAAAATTTTAAAGTGGATATTAAGTGGACAATGGTAACCGGTTATTCTAGCGAGTGAACCGAGGGTGATTAGACATGTAGGTACCGAAAGGGCGGGGTAGGGTGATGATCTTAGGATATCTTCCCTACACGTAACCAACCCCCGAACCTTAGATTTCTGTTTTCAAAAGACCAAACTGTAGTTATTTTTAAAAAGGGCTTAAACATTTCAAAAGGTTGCCAAACAACCTATTTTCTTAAAAACCCTCTCTTAAGGAAGTTTTCGAAAACCTTTTTCAAAAACTCTAAGTTTAATCTTCGAATTAACGCTTAGTTTTAGGTGCCATAACTCACCCTTATCAAAGTTAGGTGGCAACTCCTATTTTTCTAAAAAGCCCTTAGTCAAATCAATTTTCAAACCTAGTGGCACTCGTCCTTCTAAGAGGACGAGTTCTAATGACAGAGTTCCGTGCTTTAGAGTCTCCGAACCGAAAGGACTTTGGACACCCCAAAAATCGGGGCGTGACAGCTGGCAACTCCGCTGGGGACACTTAGAGGGTTAGGCCATTAGCATGTCTCTTCACCATTCCCTCACCAAGAATCTCCGGTTACTTTGTCCAGTTTTATCCACTTTTCAAATTTTTCAAGTGTCCAAAACAAATCCTTATTTTTCAAAATGATTTTAAATAAGTGTCATCACTTGCATGCATCCCCTACAATCATGCTTTTGCATTTACCATCTATTCTATCTTGCACTGAGTTTGTCGAAAAGTTACTAACTCTTCGCATTTTTCTTTTGTAGGTGGACCTTGGTTCATATTCTTATTTTGTCTCATGTCTTATCTGTTGCCATGTATGTAAATGAATGGACAGGATGTGGTGTGTTGTTGGGTCCTTTCCTCCATTTTCGAAAATTCCACACACACTTGGTGCGCTCACTTGCATTTGCATCTTGCATGTATTACCTGGTTACTACCCTTCTGGATTGAAGGGGGAACAATATATTGACTGTGGTCGGATGCTGTGTCAGTTTCTTAGCCTACGGTCTCTTGATAGTTCCCCCGCTCGAACCACCAACCAAAGATGGAGTTCACCCTTTCGAGAGTGGATGCCGGAGGTTTGAAGGTTCGGGGAACGAGCTTTTTAGGAAGCATTAGTAAACCCCCCAACCTTATGCTTATGTAGCACCCCATGCATAGCCGAACCTCTGCCGGATTTAGGACACACGCGTCAATTTCAAAATCAAGGAGGAAAGGGCGACCACTTTATTTTTCCTCACAAATTTTGCTTAATATTTCTTGTTTCTTCCATGTACATACATCATAACTGCTCGTGCATTGGAATTCACTTCAAGACAAGAGTTCTCAAAGTAACTCAAGTCAATGCATCTTCATACATCCATTCAACCCTTAAAAAAAGGCTCAAAGACCTTCTCGCTCAATTTAAGCCAACCCAAAATTCCTAAGGGTACCACGAGACCCTAAGGATTCATGGCATGCATCAAAGTCGTCTCACAAAGAGAGGCCCTAATCCCTCTTCGCTCATGGAGATAAGGTTGCCAAGAAGACAAGGGAGCAATTTAAGCCAAGGGCTCCTACCAACAAAGCAGATCCGGAGGCTCAAGAGTAGTTTAGGATCCTATAATGTAAATGTAGAAATAGGAGGAGGTCCCAAGGAAAATGTTCCCCCTCCCGGTTTCTATGCATTTTTGAGAAAATTCTATGTACCAAAAACAATTCATCTTAATGAAATCGTCCTCATGTGAAAGAATGAATCTATGAATGGATGAATGAACAGGAGCAGGTATAGTATTTGCATGCAGGGGCAATCCCTTATCTCCGGACATGAGCCAAAGCATCATGCTTAGTTCCCCTCAAAAGGCAGGGGCATCCTTAGGCCATACATTGCATAAAATCTTTCCAAATCAAGAACCTAACTTGCAATCTTTTGCTTTGTTTTTCTTTATTTTCTTTTCCTTCCCCCATCTCATCAAAAGACTAGCCATAGCTTTGGTGAGACTGCTTGCATTGTAGGTCACCATTGCTTCGAAGAAAGGAAAAAGAGGAACGCGAGTGTACCCCATCCTTCGAACACTAGTTCGGACCCGATAAAGAACCGCACGAATGTCGAGCGAAGGCAATACTCCCGATCGACAAAATAGTTCAGTGACGCGTGAAGAAGTGAATGAAATGAAGGAAAAAATAGATGAAATGTTCAAACTCATGCAACAAATGACCTTCGAGGGGCCCGTCATGAACCCTTCGGCATCCACATCCTATCCTAAGGAAACTGAAGCAATTCCACCAAGGATCATCTTGCGAACTAACGGTACAACAAAAAGCAGGAGGTCCCTAAAGTAGTGCAAATCGAGGAAGGGGAGGAGGATAACCCTGAAACCATCTTGCTGACTGCCACTTCAAAGAAAAAAGGCCCAGACCCTCTCGATCTCAAAATACAAGGCTTGGAGGAGTCCCTGCGTAGCCTCCAAGGTCATGACACCTTAGGCGGAATGGCTTATGATGAACTCTGCTTCTTCCCTGACCACCCAAGGCCGCCCAAGTTCAAAATGCCCGACTTTCAGAAGTATGACGGGAGCGGGGACCCCGTAGCACACTTGAGGCTGTACGTTGGGGCGTTAAGTGGACATGGGAACGACCCTAAACTTCTGATGCAATTGTTTCAACACAGCCTAACTGGGCCTGCTTTGCAATGGTTTGCTCGCTTGGATTTGAGGAAAATAACAACCTGGAATGAGTTAGTCATAGCTTTCTGATCTCAATATCGGCATAGCAGTGACCTGACCGTAGACAGATGCGCCTTGATGATGATGACTCGAGGTGAAAAGGAAAGCTTCAAAAGCTATGCTTTGAGATGGAGGGAGGCGGCTGCACAAGTTAACCCCCCACTACTAGAGAAGGAATACATACAACTATTCGTGAATACCTTCCAAGGGCTGTACTATGAGCGCCTGTGCTTAAGCATCGGAAAGAGTTTTTTGGAGTTGATAATGCAAGGGGAAATGATTGAGAGTGGGCTGAAAATCGGTAGAATCATTGACCCCTATGCCAAGACAAGTGAGGGATTTGAAAACGTGGCAAAAAAGGTGGCAACCACTAGGGGCACAGGCAAGAAAGAGGGAGAGGTATCTGCTATCCTACCTACACAGCAACAACCATATTACCCCCAATACCAAGCTTGACCTTCACCGCCTGCTCCCATCATCAATATCCCCGTTGCTGCTACCTAAGCACCCCCAACTGGACCTGTTGCAACCCTACCATACTTTAACCCCAACAAAAATAACAATTGATGGAACCGAGAGTTCACACGTTTGGCATGCACCCAGACAGAGGCCTATCATGAGCTTCTCAAGGCCAAGCATATAAACCCCATTCCCCCGCTGCCATTGCCAAGCCCACTACTGCTAACTTTCAACCCTGCCCTTACTTGTGAGTACCATTCTAGGGGACAGGGGCATGACACAGAATCCTATTTCTCCTTGAAGCACAAGATTCAAGACCTCATTGATAACAAGGTCATTAACACCCAAGAAACAAAGACGGTCCCCCCGCCCAATGTCACGACAAATCCCTTGCCCGACCATGCTGTCAACATCATCACCGAGGATGAGGCGGATTCGGATGGCATCATAACCGCAGAGTACTTTGGGGGTGATTCAGACACTAAAAGCGATTGGGAGGAAGAACTACCACCATGCCCCATCTATCTTTACAATGCAAGCGGAGAGCATGACCCTTTCAACTGGCCCACGGATGAACCCGTTGCAAACATTCCCAATGATACCGCCCCTGTCGATGGTTGGGGAGAGGAATTCCTACACCCTAAATATGCTAAAGCCAAGGCTCGCCGGAAAGAGGAGCTTTTTGATTACGAAGATATGGGTTGGGGCATCTATGAGCCAAAACTGCCAAACCCACCTTTCGACTTCAAGGAAGGTGATCTAGATAGCCTGTTTGAAGAGATTGACAAAGAGGAGGCCAAAAAAGAAGAAGCTAAGGGAAAGTCGCTGCAAACCTCTGAAGAAGGTCCGGATATGAAACCCCAAGAAGATGAACAAGAGAAAATTGCTCAACTAAAGGAGAAGTCCCAAAAAGAGACAGACAACCCCATTGACCACACTAAAGAGGAAGAAGGAAAAGGAGGAAGTCCCAGTCACACTATGGCTATTGATCTCTACCACCCCACAGCTGACGCGTCAATTCGTCCAGCACTACCAAGTGAGGAAGCTGGCCAATGGAGCATGGAGGAGGCAGGCGTGGTCCCAAAACCCACCTGAATAAGCGATTACCAAAGGGATGTTCCTCTACCAAACTTTGTCTTTACTTTCCAGTTAATCTTTGTTCCGTTAACTCTACTTTCATCTTTTGCTAATCAAGAGCTCATCATATAAGCAAAACTTTTGAAATGAAAGAAGTTGAAATTTGCATTTATCATCTTTGGCGCTCGCTCTTTCTCAGAATTTTCCTTTCTTGTTGATACGCCCTAACTTGAAAGGAGGGATGGTATGAACATCCTCGCTTGTGGGGACCATTTTCGATCTAGAGGGAAGGTAGTAAAAGGAAGAAAAGAGAGTGGGTCACAAAAAAGGTGGCTTTCGAGAAACGCCTTGGCAAAGCAGTCGGCAGTTAGACCCTCGAAAGGAAGAGAAGCCCTCATTTCAAAACCCCTGGAATAATAAAAGTAATTCCTTTGGTCAGCCCACTAGTGCCACGAGCAATTTTCATTCAAACACCCTGACCAAGAACCACCCCCCACGTTGGGGTAGGTGCAAGTAATAGAACGGTTAAGCTAGCTCTTGTCTGTTTCAAAGGATAACGCCAAAACCTCTAGAACTGAACTTCACGGTCTAAGCAATCTTACCTGAAAGGAAGAAGGGCCATCTATTTTGTTACCATACAGTTAAAAGAACACCCTTTGAAAAACCCCTTTTGAGCCAAATTATATTCTTTTGAAAAACCCACCCTGGTGATCACTCCTCGCAATGGGCAAAAGAAAACTCGAAGAGAAAAGTGACAAAAAGGGGTATGGAGAGAAAGAAAGCCCCCTCCTACATCAAAAAAGGAGGGAAGCAAAGAAATACTCTGAAAAAAAAATAAATAAAAAAGAGAGAGAGAAAATGAAAAATGAAATAAAGATTGATATCTCTTGAGAGTCAATAGATTGTGCAAGCAATAATACTGGGGCAAAAACTAAAAGAAATGGTGGGCCCTATACAAACACAAATTCGTACAAAAAGAAAAGAAGAAGAAGAGAGGAAGCGAAGAGAGATGGAGAAAGAAACCCGCAGACAAAAGGAAAAGATTTGAAACGGTGATCACCAGCAAACCCATAAACCACATCACACTTTGAGCCATTAGTACCCTTTCTTTCAAAAACCTGCAACCTGGCCGCGTTACAACCCCCAGAAAGTCCCCTCAGATCATAGAAGATTGCTTAGTCTAAACAAGTTCAAGAGGGAATGATGATACCCAAGAAAGAAAAAAGGGCAAAGCAGCGGAAATTTACTTAAGGTGGTTCTGGTTATTATCGCCCAAAAAAAAAAAAGCAACAACAAAAAAAAAAAAAAAAAATAGGACAAAAAAAAAAAATCATTTTGAGCCTAAACACCCCTTCATTCATCTCCCATTACTTAGCCTACATTACAGTCCAAAGTAAAGCCTTATTGGATTGAGGATGGAAATTACTCGCTTCTTTGCTAAAGGCAACTTCGACAGGCACCCGAAAAATCTACCAGATCAAACATAAGACCCTTGAGAGGAAATCAGTTGACTGACATTTTCTCATATAAGAGAGAGGGGAGGTCGAGTCTGAAAATGAAAACCCTAAGGATGGGACAACTGCCATCTTACCATGATAGGAATAAGGCTCAACAAGAAAGGGAATCTCTGAAGAAAGATCAAAGTGCCAAAATGACAATTTCCAGGGAACACCCAATCTACCTCTAGATGTGACTTCATATAGTCATATGCAAGCTTGTGCACTCCGCCTGACATGTGCAATAATGCACCCACCTTGTCCACATCTACTTAAAAGTTTACCATTTCTCATGCATACCATGATTTCTGTACCTTAATGTTTGCATTCATACCTATCATATACCCACATAACATACATAACGAGGTAAGAAGAAAGAAATAATCATCATCATACAAAAAACAAAAAAAATAATGTACATAAAATCATCATACAGTCATCATCCACGAGGGCCAACATACGGCCTGAAAGACATAAAAGTACACAGCCAAACTAACTGAACTACAACTGTGTCAACAGATAAAAAAAAAAAGGGGGGGATGCCTCAAGGAGCAGGATCCTCATCTAAGTCAAAGTCGCCAATGTCCGGCACATACGGAGAGGGCTGGTTGGAAAAAGCCCCCGCGTCAAAGGGACCCTGGTCAAGGAAGGAAAGGAAGAAGAGTTAGCATCAGAACACAAGAGATGCATGAGGAACATGGAAATAATAAATCATAAATAACATACCCAACAGGCCTCCATTAGAGATATGCGGGCAGTCAGAGCCTCCACCTCAGCTTGGTACTAATCTTGTGCCTGGCAAGCCGCTAGATACTCCTCCTCAGATACAAAGCCCTGGGCCCGACGCCAAAACTCCACCACCTCATGGCTGGCCACCTACCCTCCGACCACCAGACCCAGCTGGGTGAAAGCACTAATAGACCTCGCCCGAAAATGAGCCTCATAATCCACGTCCAGCGGAAGCAAGAACCTCTCACCCGGGACCCCGACTATGTAAGGGATCTCTACCCCAGCCCGATACAGTCAAAACATATACTGGGGAGGATCCATGGCGGCGCGGAAAGTAGAATGGAACTGCCGCCAGTGACGCTCCCCGAGGTACGTCTCCCAAGACACGGGACCCCGAAAGGTGATCCGCGACCTGGATAGTAGGATGATATCCCTCATGTCGGCATACTGGGTGGATCGGTGATAAGGTGTCCAAGTCACATCCCGAGGCCTCAGTAGCTCCAAGTTAGCCCGGAGGGCTACAAAATCTGTAAGCAAGGATCGCTGGACTACCTGTTGCTGGGCACACCTTGTGGCTCGCGGGAAGGCATCGCTAGACAGTACTTCTGGTCGGCGAACTGGCAAATACTCATAGCTTCACCATATCAAAAACAACCAAAAGCTCGTCAAGCTCCCCCAGGCCCCGGACGTCCTCACTCTCATCCCTCATAGGAAGCAAGCAAAGGTGAAAGCACCCCAGTCAACATAATCCAGCGTGTCCAAATCCACCACCAGGCTCACCAAAGACAAAGGGACCGTCGACCTATTATTGTTGCAGAAGCAACTATAGATGACGTATAGCACCAACCGGCGCCTCATGATAACCTGGTCATTTGGTGAAGGCTCAAAAGCAAAGGCTGTCTTGGCCGAACATAAAAGCGAAGCAGGGAAACTCGAGCCCCCAAGCCCTGGCAACCCCAAGAGAATACGGGCCTCCTCCAAAGACACGTCCCGCAGAGAAACCAGCACCCCTCCAAAAGATAGCCCAGTAATCATAGCCCAGTCAACAGGGGTAGGCCCCAACTCAAAACCCACCAAATGCACGGTCCCTGTCTCCCCAAACTACCGCTCTAACAATCCCATAGCGATCCGGTGATCAAGCCTATCCGTCTGCAATGTCATAAAAGCACCAAAACCAATCCGATGCAAAAAGTCCTGATAGGACGGAGCTGACGCCTGCATAGCTCTCAAGGCCGAGATACTGGCCCCTCTGAAGGAACTATGTGTAGCCGATGGCATCCGACCATAGCGTGAGTATAAGCTCAGATGGAACGCCAAGTCACGCAGCGGGTAAATATCAGGAATGGCTAGCTGATCATCGGTAAATGAAGCGTCTCTCTGCCTGTTCCGAATCGAAGCCATACTGTATCCTGTCCGGGGATCCACGAGCGAGTCAACCTTATCCTCAAATCTCTCGTCAGGAGCCGCTGAGGGCTGTCCCCTCACGGAACTCCCACTAGAAACGGTCTTGCTCGAGGATCTCTGCGACCGCTCCTGGGAGAACTGGCCCTAACACTGCCCCGCGCAGAAACATCCCTACTGCCTCCACGCGCCATGTCACCCCGACCGCTAATCCGAGTTGAGCCGCTTTGACGGCTAGCTCTAGCCGTGCTACCCCGGCTACTACCACCCTCCTCAAGCTCTATCCGTGGCGCCTCCTGTCTGAACCATCGTCTCCAGCCTCCGATATCCTGAAAAATGACAACATTAAAGAGGATCAATCAATCACTAATATACGAAAAGTGCAAAGATAAATGCATCAGTGTATATACAAAAAAAAAAAATGATGAATGAATGAAAAAAAAAAAAAAAGAAAGAAAGAAAAAAAAGAGAAAAGAAAAGAAGAAAAACGAAAAAAAAAAGAAAAGAAAAAAAGATAAAAAGAAAAAGAAAAAGGAAAAAAGTGGAAGGGCAAGGGCAAGGGCCCCATCTATTATGGTTCAAAATTCTCTACAGGTTTTCAAGCTTTTTCCTCAAAAAGTTTGGTTTCTAAAATTCGAACTGGATTTCCGAGTTTTTCCCCTTCAAAAACCCCAGTTCAATTTTTTGCAGGTTTTCGAGCTTTTTCCTCAAAAAGTTTGGTTTCTAATTTCAAAGCCAGTTTTTCGGGTTTTCTCCTTCAAAAACCCTAGTTTAAAAATTTTTAACGGTTTTCAAGCTTTTTCCTCAAAAAGTTTGGTTTCGAAGTTTTCAAACCGGTTTTTCGGGTTTTCTCGTTCAAAAACCCTAGTTCAAAAGTTTTTACACGGTTTTCAAGCTTTTTCCTCAAAAAGTTTGGTTTCTAAATTCAAACCGGTTTTTCGGGTTTTCTCCTTCAAAAATCCCAGTTCAAAGTTTTTACACGGTTTTCGAGCTTTTTCCTCAAAAATTTTGGTTTCTAAAATCAAACCGGTTTCCCGAGTTTTCTCCTTTAAAAACCCCGGTTCAAATTTTTATAGGCTTTCTAGCTTTTTCCTCAAAAAGTTTGGTTTCTACATTTCCAAACCAGTTTTTCGGGTTTTCTTGTTCAAAAACCCTAGTTCAAAAAATTTTAACGGTTTTCAAGCTTCTTCCTCAAAAAGTTTGGTTTCGAAGTTTTCAAACCGGTTTTTTGAGTTATCTCCTTCAAAAATCCTAGTTCAAAAATTTTTAACGGTTTTCAAGCTTTTTCCTCAAAAAGTTTGGTTTCGAAGTTTTCAAACCGGTTTTTCGAGTTTTCTCCTTCAAAAACCCTAGTTTAAAATTTTTTTACGGTTTTCAAGCTTTTTCCTCAAAAAGTTTGGTTTCGAAGTTTTCAAACCACTTCCCCGGGTTTTCTCCTTCAAAAACCCCGGTTCAAATTTTTACAGGCTTTCAAGCTTTTTCCTCAAAAAGTTTGGTTTCTAAATTCAAACCGGTTTCCCGAGTTTTCTCCTTCAAAAACCCCAGTTCAAATTTTTATAGGCTTTCGAGCTTTTGCCTCAAAAAGTTTGGTTTCTACATTTCCAAACCGGTTTTTTGGGTTTTCCCCTTTAAAAACCCCGGTTCAAAAATCCTCCATAGGTTTTTAAGCTTTTTTCTCAAAAAGTTCTGTTTCTAAATTTCGAAGCCGGTTTTCCGGGCTTTCTCCCTCAAAAGCCCCTTTCTCAAAAAGATTTGCTTTATCAAAAGGTTTTTAAAATTTTTTAAAATTTTGGCAGGGTTTCGTCTTAAAAAGTCACTACCCCAAAATTTTACAAGTCACAAACACAGCCCGAAGAGCCTCAAACCATCCAACCGCACAACCCCATCCCTCCAAAACACATATCTCGTCCTCAAACACAATTTTTCAAGCCAATTTTTTTATCTTTTCAATTTTTCTCATTTCATCTATATTTCCAAAAAATTCACAAAATTCCCCAGAACGTGCAGAAATATCACTACAATTTTCAAAAAATGTTTTATGATTTTTCAACCATCGGCGAGTTTCATTTTATAATTTTCGTCAAATTTTTTTTTCTATTTTTCGTAATCTCTAAAAATTCAAAAATTTGAAATTCTTTAGAAAATTACGAAACTTCATACGATTGTTCCACACACTTTTCTAAGGTTCTCGGTGTAAAAATCCCTCACAAATAGTCGATACCCGAGCCTATAGAGGCAATTGTTCAAGTCCTGCAAAAAACCCTTTTCCTCAAACACACTAAAACATTCAAAACACACTCAAATCTCCGTCAAATCACAAAAGCGATCCGATCATTGTGTTCTAAACATCTTAAAGCATAGGAACATACTAATCACTTACAAAAAAACGGAGCTACATGCATCAAAATCAAAGAAATTTTCAAAAACTAACCTTTGAGTTCTTCGGCGAAAACCTAACTTTCCGGCGAGAATCCGGTTACGGCGATGACCTCCGGCACGTGCCCGACGTCACTTAACACCCCTCTAGCGATCCCCGAGCAAAACTCCGCGAAACCCTTCAGAGAAAATCCCGGAATCAACCAAAACTCAAGAGGCGCAGTGAGCAAAATGCGAACCTGCTCTGTTTTAATGGCCACGGGCTCACGCATGTAACAGATGCGCCAAAACAAAAACCCAACTGGCGCATGTATTACATGCGCACAAGTCAAAACATCACACACGCATGTGTTACATGCGCTGACCCTGCTGCTTCCCGCCAAAAATAGTTTCGAGCTTCCAAAAATCCAATTTTGCTCTATGGGCTTTGTCAAAAGTCAAAAATCGAGCCTTTTAACAGTCGCTGGTAGGGATCAGTTGCCCTAGGCCCAAAACCATGTCAAGTTGGCAACTCGACCCCCGACCTAGATCCAAGACTTTTCGAATTCCAAAATCTTCTGGACCAGCAACCCACAAGAGGTTTCGAAGCATTCCCAACACCTCATCAAAGATTTCAGGCAGTTCACTTTAGGCGCCTAGTAGCCCGCCAATGTAGAATGTTTGTCATTCGGTAGTTCTCCGGGACTAGGCGTTCTCGGAGACCAACACCACCCTTCCAGGTAGCTTTCTGAGACCAGGCGTTCTCAGGAACCAACACCACCCCTACAGGTAGCTCTCTAAGACCAGGCGTTCTTAGAGACCAACACCGCACAGGTAGTTTTTCGAGATCGGGCGGTCTCAAGAACCAACACCTCCGTCAACACCGGCGCCTGCTAGCTCGACTCGGTGAAAAATGACCAAACCTGCCCTTTTGGGCCTCCAGGCACGTTTTGGAAAAGTTCAAAATCCCTCAAAACGATAAGTCCATCCTTCCATAATGTTGTCAAACCATCAGGCACCCCTCACAAGCCATTTGGTCCAGATCCGGTCCTATTCCGCCTCACTCTGGCCAAAATGACCATTTTGCCCCTAAACGGCTCAGCACGGCACGAACCCCGCTGAACGGCAACAAACTCCCTCAAAATCAAAACCATCCCCAAACAGCCTTGCATGCCTAACACAATATACCAGACCATTCCTAACCATTTCCAGCCAACTCTGGTCAAAATGACCGTTTTGCCCCTGGAAGCCCAAAAGTGCCCCGAAACAGCACCGGCCTTGGGATTTTGAGCGACGGTTTCACCACGCAACCTTGTTTAACCCCAAGAACACCTTACGACACTAAACTCACACAACGCGATAAAAGTTCCCTGGAGCGTCTCGCAGACGCTCCGTTTAAATTGTCTTTTTCCCCGATTCCCTGGTTATAACGCACCGTCAACTGACTTGAGAAATACGTAAATCAGGGAATTCGTAAAAGCTTGTCCGTAGATCTTTCAATCGATACGGTTCGATCGTATGGATCACTTTCCGAAGCCCTCCAACGTACGGTGTGAAAACTATAACTTTCAGCAACCCCTATAGCGTCTCGCAGACGCTCCGCCAAGGTTGACTTTTTCTCCAATTCCCTGATCAAAACGCATCGTCAAACGACTTGAGAATGCGTAAATTTGGGAATTCCGGAAAGTATTTCCAGAGTGCTTTCCATCTGAACGGTCCGATCGAATAGATCGTTTCTCGAAAGCCTCGATCACATCGAACGAAAATAGCCACTTTCAAACACACACGAAGCGTATCACAGACGCTCCACAAAAATGTCATTTTTGGCACGCTTCCCAAGACGATATCCCACCCTTCTGAACATAATTCAAACTCTTCGAAAACATGAAAGTTCATTGGATGCACTAGGAGAACATCCCAAGTGCGATCGATTCCCCTGGAACCTTCCCGGTTGGCCCAATTATCGAGGCAAAGTTTGGGCAATTCTTCCCGGTCATGGAGCGTATGCTACATGTGCTCAAAATTTGTTCAGATCGACCGACTTTCAATCAACGGTCGAGATTTAACCAGTACATAGGGTGCCACCTGTTATTGTGGCAATGGAACAGTACCTGCGCATGTCCTACATGCGCATGGCCATGCGGATGTAGCACATACGCATGATCTGTGGTAGATTGCCTATAAATAGAGGTCTCCCTCCTTGCATATTCCAGGTTCGAAATTGATACAAAACTCTACTGAAATTACTCTAGAAACTTGAATCTCTATATATATTCCCCCCTTCCAACACTTAGGCTAGATTCTATCTCTCCTAAGCTTATACACTCCATACAAAAAGCCTCATACACACTTATACACTCCACTCAAGCCTCTCAAGCCTTCTTGAAATCACTCAAGCTCCGATCAAGACATCAATTGAAGATTACAAGACTGTTGAAGGCAAAAGGTAGTATCCCTTTTATATTTGTGCCCTTCCCCACTCTTCTCTTCTCCCTCCAAGCCTACTTAGGCTATTATTTATTTTAATCCCCATCTTCAACCCCCCTTTCTTGCATGCTTGAGCCAAGAGGGCTCCTAGATCATACCTAGAGGAAAGCAAGTGAGAGCCACCGTGTAGGGGGACCTCTCACTAGCCTACTTTAAAATCGTTTGACCTAAGAGCCTCATGTTTGTATGGTGAAGCCTAAAAGTCTTGTATGTGAATCTTGACCCCTTGAATATTATTATTTTGATCATGTCTTGTATGCTTGGCTTCATTTTATGTTTATTGCCATACTCCACAATGTTTGCATTGTTCCTAATTTTATGACATGTCCAAGTTCTACATGTCCTTCAAAAATTGTTCCAAGAGTTGGTCCCTTGAAGTAAGGGTGAGACCTTAGGAGTCATGCCTTAGAAAATCCCTTACAATCCCCCAATTCATTCTTTTACATCATTGCATAAAAGTTGCTTTCCAACCCTCTAATTTTCAAGGTTTCCATTCTCTCTATCTTAGTGGTTGGAATGGCCCCATGGAACCCTCTCTTGAGTGGTCTCCCTTTTATTGGCCATATGAACCCTCTCTTGATGGAATGGTTCTCTTGAAAAATGGTTTTCAAAATCCACCCCCAAAGATGATTTCAAAATTGCATTCTCTCCACCTTTGCATAAATATGATGCTCTAAAAATTACTATCATTATGTTGATTTTTGAGCCCTTGTATTCTCGTCAAGATGGTGGTTATAATGGTCATGAGGAAACTTTCCTTGGAATGGTTTCCAATCACTAACCATACAAACCCCACTCTTGACTAGAGTCAAAATTTTCATGGAAATGATCTTCATAAAGATTGCCAACCAAAGTCCATTACATATCATGTTTTGTTTTCAAAACCCTTCCCAAGAATGCATCAAACCAACTTTCAAAACCATTTTCCAATCCAATCCTAGGTTAACTTGACCCTAGTTACCAAACCCTAGGTTAACTTGACCCTAGTTGACCAACCCTAGGTTAACTTGACTCTAGTTACCAAGCTCTAGGTTAACTTGACCCTAGTTGACCAACCCTAGGTTAACTTGACCCTAGTTGACCAACCCTAGGTGAACTTGACCCTAGTTACCAAGCCCTAGGTTAACTTGACCCTAGTTGACCAACCCTAGGTTAACTTGACCCTAGTTACCAAATCCTAGGTTAACTTGACCATAGTTGACCAATCCTAGGCTAACTCGACCCTAGTTACCAAACCCTAGGTTAACTTGACCGTAGTTAACCAACCCTAGGTTAACTTAACCCTAGTCACCCAACCCTAGGTTAACTTGACCCTAGTTGACAAACCCTAGGTTAATTTGACCCTAGCTATCTAACCCAAGGTTAACTTGACCCTAGTTGCCCAACCTAGGTTAGTACCCTTCAGGGTTCCAACTCTTGAATCCTTTTCTAGGTGATGTTTCAATTGAAAACCATTCTCATTTTTCCAAAACTTCTTACTCTCTTGATTTCGAAAGACCAACTCCATACACTCTTCGAATGCCCCTACACTCCATCTTCAAGACATTTCCAAAAATGTTTTCTAAAGGTCACAAACCCAAGATGTCCCTAGCCCTCTCATGGTTATGGAATCCAAGGACAAGTGACAAATCAAGAACAACCCCTAGGGTTGTCCATATTGGGATTCCAAACTCCACTTTCAAAAACAAATTCATCAAAACATTCCAAAATCATATCTCCAAGGTTTTCAAAAACACTCTCAAACTCTCTTGAGTTATTCAAAAACATTTTCCGAAACTCTCTCAAATTGATCCAAAAATTTTCAAAGCACACTACTATTCAATTTCAAGTCAAAACTTTCAAGACCACAAAGAGTCTTCAACTTCCAAAGACCTCAAAGTGTCCTAAACTTTTCCAAAGACCTCAAAGTGTCCTAAACTTTTCCAAAGACCTCAAAGTGTCTTAAACTTTCTCAAAGACCTTAATGTGTCTTCAAACCTTCCAAAGGCCCTATCGTGCCTATTTTCCATCAGGCTCTCCCCCGAACTACGAATGACCTAATTCTCGCCAAATGAGATACGTAGGCAACCTAAAATGGTGCGGTCATAACTTTTATTCCAACTCCAATCCCTTTTTCAAAAAATTCCAATCAATTCCAAGATTCTATTTCAAACTCTTTCAAAACCCCTGTTGTTTTCAAACTTCTTCAAAGAACATGCATCATGCATCATTCATCCAAAAAGTGATGACTAGACCCCATTTTTAAAATTCTAAAGTGGATATTAAGTGGACAATGGTAACCGGTTATTCTAGCGAGTGAACCAAGGGTGATTAGACATGTAGGTACCGAAAGGGCGGGGTAGGGTGATGATCTTAGGATATCTTCCCTACACGTAACCAACCCCCGAACCTTAGATTTCTGTTTTCGAAAGACCAAAATGGAGTTATTTTCAAAAAGGGCTTAAACATTTCAAAAGGTTGCCAAACAACCTATTTTCTTAAAAATCCTCTCTTGAGGAAGTTTTCAAAAACCTTTTTCAAAAACTCTGAGTTTAATCTTCGGATTAACGCTTAGTTTTAGGTGCCCTAACTCACCCTTATCAAAGTTAGGTGGTGACTCCTATTTTTCTAAAAAGCCCTTAGTCAAATCAATTTTCAAATCTAGTCGCACTCGTCATTCTAGGAGGACGAGTTCTAATGACAGAGTTCCGTGCTTTAGGGTCTCCGAGCCGAAAGGACCTTGGACACCCCAAAAACCGAGGCGCGACACTCCCTTTTTCCCTTCTGACGGCCATTATTGTCTTTTGCCAAGTAAAGCTCTACAAATTGGAGTGTTACCTCTTCCTCTTCTCCCTTTCCAGGTGCGACCTTCTGTCGCTTCCTCTTCTGAGCTTGTTCCTTTATTTCCTTCTTTGTCGACTGGTACCCCAGGCCAAAAGTATGTTTTTGGTACAGAATGACAGGAATTTCGGGAATCCCCTGCAACTTCCTCCCTAACCCTTTGCCTGGCTGATTCCCATTCTTCTGGAAGTAGTGAATAATCATCTGTGCATTATTTGAATATCTTGACTTGACTATATCTCCCTTATGTATCGCGGTAACGTATTCCAGGGATTGGAAATAGGATGGGGTGGCCAACTCAGTGTATAGGATGGCGTCGGCCTTGTAAATCGCAAACTCCTTTTCAGCGTAGATAGAAATTAGCTTAGCCTTGATGATGAATTTGATCTTTTGACGGAGACTGGACGGCACCGCTCCAGCCGAATGAATCCATGGCCGTCCAAGCAACATGTTATAGGCTGAGGGTATTTGCAGAACTTGGAACTTGATAACAAAGGTAACAGGCCCTATTTCGACAGGTATCTCAACTTCCTCGATTGTCTCTCTCTTAGATCCGTCGAATGCCCGTATGACAATGCTGCTGTGGTTTAAATGAGATTGGTCCATCCCAAGTCTCTCGAAGGTCGAGTACGGGCAAATATTCAGAGCTGATCCATTATCCACCAATACCTTTAATACGATCATCCCTTTGGTTTTGACGGTTATATTTAGGGTTTGCGTATGCCTCGTCTCGTCGGCGGGGATCTCATCATAAGTAAAGGTGATGACATTTGGTGCCATGATGAGTCCCACCATGTTTTGCGGATTGTCAAGGGTAAAGCTATCTGGCACGTAGGCCTCTTTAAGAACCTTAAGCAAGGCATTATGATGAGTTTCGGAGGTGAGAAGCAGGCCCAACATGAAGACGTGGGAAGGGGTTTTCTTAAGTCACTCCATCACATCATAGTTGTTATTCTTTAAGGCCTTGGTGAATTCAGAGATTTTGTGTTCCATCAGAGGATTAGAACATTCTCCCTCCTTATCTTTTCCTTTTCTTCTTCTCTCTATCTCCTCCGAAGTATAGCATCGGCATGACCTAGTCATTCCCCCAATTTCAGCAATAGATTCTTCCATGGTTTGGGTAGGAGTTGGGGGGTAATTCCAAGGCACCTTGTGCAGGTCGATAACTGGCGGTTGCAACAGCAGAGGTAGAGTTGTTCTTATTGGTATTGGTAAGGAAACGGGTGTTGGTTTTTCCATTTGGGGGAGAATAGGTAACGTGATGGGAGATAAGGGGCACTTTGAGGTGTGGGAGTATATACAAGAGGCGGGGGCCTCATGGCTCTTCGGAGGTCTGTGTGGGGGATGAACCCGGCCATTGCAACCATGGGTTCTAGGACTTTTGGCTCTCGGTAGGGGGTGAGAATGATACGGAAGTACGGAGGGTGAGGTAAGGCTTCGGTGGTTAGGATTAGACTGGTTTGCATAGGCTGGATGATTAGGAAGGGTTCTGGGGTGGTGGCTTCAGGGAGATTAGTTGTTTGAACTCTGACTGGGAGAGCGGTACCCATTGGGATGAGGATCTCCTGAAGGCCCCTAGGTGGCTGCTCCGAGGTCGGCTAAGCCTTATCGGGGTTCCATTCTTTTCTGTCATCCCAAACAATTTTTAGTAATTTATCAGTCACGGCTCTTAACGTAGCGGAAATGTCACCCAATTTTCCCTCTATCTGTCTTGGATTGATGGCTCGATCATTTGGTGGGATGGCCATTTTTTTCACAGGGTCCATGTCCTCTTGCATTGGTTGCTTTCCTCATTTATGGCAAGGATTCGGGCGGCATGGCTTTGTTGATCAAGAGTGTCGCCTCCTTTGGACATTTGTGCTGTTCTTTGTCGGGTACGGACTGGCGTTCGAAGGATGGGGGTCACTCGTGTTCCTCTTCTTCCTTTCCTTGGAGCAATGGTGGCCTACAATACAAGAAGTTTCACCAAAACTATGGCTAGTCTTTTGATGAGATGGGGGAGGAAAAGAAATTAAAGAAAAACAAAACAAAAAGATTGCACGTTAGGTTTTTGATTTGGAAAGGCTTTATGCGATGCGTGTCCTAAGGATGCTCCTGCCTTTTGAGGGGAACTAAGCATGATGCTTTGGCTCATGTCTGGAGATAAGGGATTGCCCCTGCATGCAAATACTATACCTGCCCTTGTTCATTCATCTATTCGTAGATTCATTCATTCATTTGACAATAAGGACGATTTTATTAAGATGAATTCTTTTTGGTACATAAAATTTTCTCAAAAATACATAGAAATGGGGAGGGGGAACATTTTCCTTGGGACTTCCACCTATTTCTACATTTACATTATAGGATCCTAAACTACTCTTAAGCCTCCGGATCTGCTTTGTTGGTGGGAGCCCTTGATTTGAATTGCTCCCTTGTCTTCTTGGCAACCTTATCTCTATGAGCAAAGAGGAATTAGGGCCCCTCTTTATGAGATAACTTTGATGCATGCTATGAATCTTTAGGGTCTCGTGGTACCCTTAGGAATTTTGCGTTGGCTTGAATTAGGCGAGAAGATCTTTGAGCATTTCTCCAGGGGTTGATTGGATGCATGAAGGTGCAATGACTTGAGTTACTTTGAGAACTCTTGTCTTGAAGTGAGTTCCCATACATAAGCAATTATGATGCATGTACATAGGAGCACTAAGAATTAGATGGCATAACAGCAGGGATTAAACAAAATTTATAAGGAAAAAATAAAGCAATTGCCCTTTCCTCCTTGATTTTGAAATTGACGCATGTGTCCTAAATCCAATAGAGGTTCAGCTATGCATGGGGTGCTACATGAGCATGAGGTTGGGGGTTTACTAATGCTTCCTAAAAAGCTTGGTTCCCAAACCTTCAAACCTCCGGCGTCCACCCCCGAAAGGGTGAACTCCATCTTTGGTAGGTGGTTCGAGCAGGGGAACTATCAAGAAACCGTAGGCTAAGAAACTGACACAGCATCCGCCCATAGTCAATATATTGTTCCCCCTTCTATCTAGAAGGGTAGTAACAAGGTAATACATGTAAGATGCAAATGCAAGTGAGCACACCAAGTGTGTGTGGAATTTTAAAAAATGGAGGAAAGGACCCAACAACACACATCATATCCTATACATTCATCTATATACATGGCAATAAATAAGACAAGAAACAAAAATGTGAACAAAGGTCCACCTACAAAAGACAAATGCAAAGAGTTAGTGACTTTTTTAAAACCTCAATACAAGGTAAAATGGTTAGTTAATGAAAAAATATGAGCATAAGCAATGGATGCAAGTGATGACACTAATTTGAAAATCGTTTTGGAAAATAAGGTTTGTTTTGGAAACTTGGAAAAATTTTATGAGTGGATAAAACTTGGACAAAGTAACCAGAGATTCTGGGTGAGTGAAGGGTGAAGAGACATGTTAATGGCCTAACCCTCTAAGTAGTCCCCAACGGAGTCGCCAGCTGTCGCGCTTCGATTTTGGGGGTCCAAGGTCCTTTCGGCTCAGAGACCCTAAAGCACGGAACTTTGTCACTAGAACTCGTCCTCCTAGAAGGCCAAGTGTGACTAGGTTTGAAAATTGGTTTGACTAAGGGCTTTTCAGAAAAATAGGAGTCGTCACCTAACTTGATTAAGGTGAGTTAGGGTACCTAAAACTAAGTATTAATTCGAAGATTAAACTTAGAATTTTTTGGAAACGGTTTTGAAAACTCTCTCAAGAGAGGGTTTTTAAGGAAATAGGTTTTTTGGCAACCTTTGGAAAGATTTAAGCCCTTTTGGAAAATAGCTCCATTTTGGTCATTTGAAAATAGAAATATATGGTTTGGGGGTTGGTTACGTGTAGGGAAGATATCCTTAGATCATCATCCTACCCCGCCCTTTCGGTACCTACATGTCTAATCATCCCTTGTTCACTCACTAGAATAACCGGTTACCATTGTCCACTTAATATCCACTTTAGAATTTTGAAAACGGGGTTTAGTCATTACTTTTCAGATAGATAATGCATGATGCAAGTTTTTGGAAGAATTTTGAAAATAATAAGGGTTTTGAAAGGGTTTTGAAAGAGTTTGAATTGATTAGAAACTTTGAAAAAGGAATTGGAGTTGGAATAAAAGTTATGACCACACTATTTTATGTTGCCTACGTATCTCATTTGGTGAGAATCAGGTCAGTCGTAGTTCGGGCAAGAGCCCGATGAAAAATAGGCACATTAGAGCCTTTGGAAGGTTTGAAGACACTTTGGGGTCTTTGAAAAAGTTTAAGACACTTTGAGGTATTGTGGAAAAGTTTAAAACACTTTGAGGTCCTTGGAAAAGTTTAAGACACTTTGTGGTCTTGGAAGTTGAAGACTCTTTGTGGTCTTGGAAGTTGAAAACTCTTTGTGGTCTTGGAAGTTTTGACTTGAAATTAGATGATGGAATATTGTGAAAATATTTTTGGATCAACTCAAGGAAGTTTTGAAAAAAAAAATGCTTTGGCATGGCCTAAGAAAACTTGAAAGTGTTTTTGAAGTCTTGTTTTGAAAACCTGGGAGGCGTGCATTGATGAATTAGTTTTGGAGAGTGATTTTTGGAAATGGCTAAGGGTTTGGAATGCTAATATGGATAACCTTAGAGGTTGTTTTTGATTTATCACTTTTCCTTGGAATCTCTAACCGTGAGAGGGCTAGGGATACCTTAGGTTTGTGACCTTTTGAAAAACATTTTTGGAGATGTCTTGAAAATGGAGTGTAAGAACATTCGAAGAGTTTATGGAGTTGGGTTTTTGAAATCATGAGAATGGGAAGTTTTGGAAAAATAAGCTACAAGGATAATTTGAAAGTTTGAATGATCATTTAGAAAAGGGTTCAAGAGTTGGAACTTTGAAGTGTACTAACCTAAGTAGGGTTAGCCTAGGATTAGGGGTAACCTAAGGTTAACTAACTTGGGTTAGGTAACTAGGGTAGGGTTAACCTAAGGTTAGGATAACTTAAGGGTTAGATTAACCTAAGGTGAGTGAACTATAGTCTAGTTAACCTAGGGTTGGACAACTAGGGTCAAGTTAACCTAGGGTTAGACAACTAGGGTCAAGTTAACCTAGGGTTAGGTAACTAGGGTCAAGTTAACCTAGGTTGGAAACTAGAGTCAAGTTAACCCAGGATTGAGTAACTAGGGTCAAGTTAACCTAGGGTTGGTCAACTAGGGTAAAGTTAACCTAGGATTGGATTGGAAGATGGTTTTGAAAGTTGGTTTAATGCACTTTTGGAAGGAGTTTTGAAGGACAAAACATGCCATGCAATGGACTTTGGTTGGCAATCTTTTTGAAGATTATTTCTATGAAAATTTTGACTTTAGCCAAGGGTATGGTTTATATGGTTGGTGATTGGAGACCATTCCAAGGAAGGTTTTCTCATGGCCATTATAACCTTTATCTTGATAGGAGTGGGGGTTTCAAAAATCAACATAATGATGGTAATTTTTGAAAAATTATTTTTGATGCAAAGATGGAGAGAATGCATTCTTGAAGATCATCTTTTGAGAAGGATTTTGAAAACCAGTTTTCAAGGGAATTATTCCATCAAGAGAGGGTTCATATGACCAAACAAAAAAGAGACCACTCAAGAGAGGGTTCCATGGGGCCATTCTAGGCACTATGCTTGAAAGAATGGAAATCTTGAAAATTAGAGAAATGAACAGCAACCTTTATGCAAGTTAAAATACAATGATGCCAAAATGAAAGTTAGGGGGTTAGTAAGGGCTCTTCTAAGGCATAATTCTAAAATCCCATCCTAAACTTCGAGGGGCCCACTCTTGGAACAATTTTTGAAAGAAATGTAGAACTTGGAAATGGCATAAAATTAAGAGCAATGTAAGCATTGTGGAATATGACAATAAGCATAAAATGAAGCCAGGCACACAAGACACGATCAAAATAGTAATATGTAAGGGGTCATGATTCACATACAAGGCTTTTAGGCTACACCACATAAACAAGAGGCTCCTAGGCCATACCATCTTAAAGTAGGCTAGTGAGAGGTCCCCCTACACGGTGGCTCTCACTTGCTTTCCTCTAGGCATAATCTAAGAGCCCTCTTGGCTCAAGCATGCAAGAAAGGGGGGTTGAAGATGGGGATTAAAATAGAGAATAGCCTAAGTAGGCTAGGAAGGATAAGAGAAGAGTGGGGGAGAGCACAAATATAAAAGAGATACCACCTTTTGCCTTCAACACACTTGTAGTCTTCAATGGATGTCTTGATTGGAGTTTGAGTGAGTTCAAGAGGGCTTAAGGGGCTGGAGTGGAGTGTGTAAGTATGTATGAGGCCTTGTATATGGAGTGTATAGGATTGAGAGAGGTAGAATCTAGCCTAAGTGTTGGAGGGGTGGAATATATGTAAGGATTTGAGGTTTTGGAGTAGTTTCAACAGAGCTTCGCGTCAATTTTGAAGCTGGAATATGCAAAGGGGTGGTCTGGTATTTATAGAGATTCTGGAACAGGTCTGGCGCATGTACTACATGCGCTTGGCCAAAATTTGGCCGTGCGCATGTAGGACATGCGTAGGTACTGTTCCATTGCTAGAATGACACGTGGCACCCCATGCACTGGATAAATCTCGGCTGTTGATAGAAAGTTGGTCGATCTGATCAAAATTTGAGCGCATGTAGCATGCGCTCCATCACCAGGAAGGTTCGTCCAAACTTTACCTCGATAATTAAGTCAATCGGGAAGGTTTCGGGGGAATCGGTCGCACTCAGGATGTTCTCTTAGGGTCTCTGGTGAACTTTCACGTTTTAAGGAAGTTTAAATTATGTTTGGTGGCGAGTGATATTGTCTTGGGAAGTGTGCCAAAAAGGTCACTTTTGCGGAGCGTCTGTGATACGCTCCAAGGGTGTTTGAAAGTGGCTGTTTTCGTTTCGTGTGATCGAAGCCTTCGAGAAGCGATCATTTCGATCGGACCGTACCGATGGAAAGTATTCTTGAAATACTTTCGGGAATTCCCTAATTTACGCATTTCTTAAGTCATTTGACGGTGCATTTTGATTAGGGAATCAGAGAAAAAGTCAACCTTGGTGGAGCGTATGCGACGCGCTCCAAGGGTTGTCGAAAGTAGCCTTGTTTAGGCCATACGATGAAGGGCTTCGGGAAGTGATCTATCCAATCAAGCCGTATCGATGGAAAGATCTATGAACGAGCTTTCGGGAATTCCCTCATTTATGCATTTCTCAAGTCAGTTGGCGGGGCGTTATAACCGGGGAATCAGGAGAAAAAACAATTTAAGTGGAGCGTCTGCGAGACGCTCTAAGGAAATTTTATTGAATCATGTGAGTTTAGTGTGGCAAAGTCCTCCTTGGGTTAAACAAGGGTGTGTGGTGAGACCCTTTGCTCGAAATCCCAAGGTCGGTGTTGTGTCGGGGCATATTTGGGCTTTTAGGGGCAAAACGGTCATTTTGACTAGGATTGGTTGGAAATGGTCAGGAACTGTTTGGTGTGTTGTGTTAAGTGTGCAGGGTTGTTCAGGGATGGTTTTGGGAGAGTCTTTTACCGTTCGGCGAGGTTTGCGCAGTGTTGAGGTGTTTAGGGGCAAAATGGTCATTTTGGCTGGAGTGGGCCAAAATAAGACCGAATTCGGGCCAAATGGCGTGCGGGGGAAAAAATTATCATTTTGAGGGATTTTGAACTTTCCCAAAACGTGCCTGGAGGCCCAAAGGGCATGTTTGGTCCTTTTTTCACCAAGTCGGGCTAGCAGGTGCCGATGTTGATCTAGGTGTTGGTTCCCGAGACCGCCCGGTCTCAAAAAACTACCTGTGCGGTATTGGTCTCCAAGAACAGCCGTTCTTAGAGAACTACCTATACGGGTGGTGTTGGTTCCTAAGAACGGCTAGTCCCAGAAAGCTACCTGGAAGGGTGGTATTGGTCTCTGAGAACGCCCTATCTCGGAGAACTACCAAATGATAAACATTCTACATTGGCAGGCTAGCAAGCGCTAGAAGTGAACTATCTGGAATTTGATAAGGTGTTGGTCCCCGAGATCGCCCGATCCCGAAAAGCTACCTGGATGGCGTTGGTTTCTGGGACCGCTCGGTTCGAAAAACTGCCTGGAATAATAGTGCTTGGGGCTCTAGCGGGTCTTTGTGGACCCAAAAAGCAACTAGTTGGTTAGATTGGAGATTGTAAGGCTCATCTTGAACCTGCGTGTGTTGCGATGTTAGAAATCGAACTTGGTTGGGCTGGAGATTGCCGAGCGGGCAAAAATGGGGTGCTTACACTTACATAATAGAGGAACATAGAAATATCATGTAGTATAATAGTGGACAACAATGTAAACTCTCTCTTATAACGGTTTTATGGAAAAAAAACTTGCAATGCATCATAACAGCAATGGTGAATCAATCATCAACTAAAACTTAGTTAAAAACATAGAACAAAATAACTCATCATTATAATAACAACAACATGGATACACAAATGGTTCCTCAAGATAATCTCCAACACTTCCATAATGCAAAATGTATCTACTTAATTTTAGAGTGCAAAGAGTCACATGACGTTACAAAGGAACTAGAAAATTGATCTATTTTGGATGAATTCAACGTGCTGTGGATATATAACAACCTACCTCAATAACTTATTAAATCCGAATGATACTATACATAAATTATATCAAAATATTTGAAACAAAAGTTTTGTCCATCCAATTCCAAAAATGTAATAATCCATAACATCCAAAAACAACCATACTTCCCAAGAAAAACAAAAGAAACAAGAGTTTTAGGCTGAAAAGTAAATACATAAGCTAAAGACACAGTCTAAACTCTTAAAGGTCATCATCATCATCATCATCATTATCATCTGCCCTTCTAGCCTGCAGCTGCCCCCTCATCATCGTCGCAACCATCTCCTGAAGGATAGCAGTATGCCTCTCTATATGATCCTCAATATTCTTTAACTGAGTATGGGTTGAAGTAATCAAGGCATCCAATTTCTGCCCCTGCTGCTCCACAGAGACCTGTAAACTAGCACCCTAGGCCCCCAAACTTTCTCCTTGCCTTGGCACTCCTCATCCTTCACTTTCTTCTTCAACTCATCAAGCTCTCTCTTTCTCTTCTTTTGGCCCTTAGAGTGGCTCAAAGTGTTGTCATTATGGGACTGTCTTGATCCTATATAATGAGATCCTAGGGAATCTTTGTTTCCGAGTCCCTAATCAACTCGGTAAGCATGCAAGTAAAGGGAATCAATCCTCGAGGATTAGGATGTATGTAGGCATGGTAAAACTACATGAACATATATCAACGCAAGTCAATTGTCTTTCCCATCCCAATGGCCCATAACAGTTATGCTCGGTTCAGACTCATCCACGGTTCTTTTTAATGGTAGCAAAGAGTGGTAGGAAAACAAGAATAGAATGAGGTATTTAGCTCTCAACTTCGACTTATTACACTGCACCTCCCTATCCTAAGTTTCTCCCTGCTTGAGCAATTCCTCACAAATGACTGACAAAGGAGGGGTGCCTACATTAGGATACTCGAACTTAGGATTTGCTTCCCACCTGAGCTTGAAGTATCTCGCGAATGTATCAGGCTCTAAAATTATTTTCTTCCCCCAAACCTAAGTCTTGATCTGCTCACTCCTCTTTTCAACTATCTGGGAAGAGATGTTAGCCATAAACTTAGTGCACAAGGTCAAAATGCATTCCCCCTTGCACGTGGCCAACCCTAGCCAACCTCTATCAGTAAACTCTTTCTCCCACCCAAACTCACTAAAGGCATTGAGCCTTATCTCTTGCTCAATAACGGCTCCATTTTGGACCCACACTTTTCTATATGCCTTCTCTTCATGGACCCCCAAGAACCTAGTGGAATCATAAACCTCCTTAGAAGCACTCGCCGCTGGAGCCTTGCCCTTAGCCTCTTTAGACTTAGCCGAATTTTTGGCTGTAGTCTTGGCTTTGCTTGAACTTTTACCTGCCTTGTCACTCATGGTCACAACTTGTCAAACAACCCAAACACCTGCAAATAGAACACAAAAAAGCACACAACATCCTATCACAACAAAGTTCAACAATATAAGCATGTAATGGGAGGTGCGTACCTAATGCCCAACGGATTAAATTGGGGGGTCATTGTGCCTTGAAATGGCCCATGATATCCTATATGCCTTAAGAAGTACCTACCTCTATTGAATTATGTCATCTTGGCCACCCAAGCATTTTGTCAAGCACTTGGTGTGCACAAGTATTGGTGGGGTTTCAATATGAAAATTTTTCTTAAGGCAAGAACTCCCCCAATATCTTAGTGAAGCCTAGATAGCCTTTGGGATCCAATGGAACCCAATTGCACCCTTATTATAAGTGAAAACATCAAAGGGCATTTTATCAAACACATGGTGGACACTGTTTTGCTAGTGTGGCTAGAACATGGTTCTTAGGTATTAAACTACCTAAATACACACCTGTGCACACCCAAGCAAGTGAACTGCAAACCTCCAAGCAATATCATGTAAAACTAGGTTTGTATGCAATGGGAAAAATTAGGGGTGTAGGGCATAAAAGAATGTGAAAGCTTACCTTTGTTGAATGCTAGAAGAGGGAAGGTTTTTGCCCACAAATGCCCTAGGAAGCCTTGGGTTGATGAGAAAATGGAGCGCCATGGCTCTCTTTCTCTCTCTCTCTTGATTCCTCTTTTTCTCTCTTGTCTCTCGGCTCTCTCAGCTCTTGGGGCTATCTCTCTCGAACTTGGAATGATATGAAATGAAACAAAATGCCTCCGGCAAGCCTCATTTAACCCAGAATTTGCCTTGGCATTCAAACGCCAATATGGGTGTTCAAAGCTACTCTTAAAAATGGGGTTTCTTTGAAGCTTGCCAGTTGAATGGCAGCTTTGGCATTTGAACGCTAAGGCAAAATGGAAATTACATGCTCTCGGGCCATTTGAACACTTCATCATAGTGTTCGAATGGCAGGCCAAACATTCAAAACGTGCCCACTGGCCATTCGAATGCTAAGATGGGGCGTTCGAACTCCAGTCTAAAATTTTAATTCTTCAATTTTTTTATATACAAATCTAACTTAACCTATATATCTACACTAAAATTATGAACACCTAAGACACACTACGAAGTAGACCCCCCCCCCCCCCTCCTCCCCAACCCAACTAGAGACGATAGTCAGCGATGACAAAGAGAAAACACAGTAACGAAAGGGCGGGACAACACCCACTTCCCCCCCCCCCCCCCCCACCCCAAAAAAAACTAGGGTAAAACTACCTCCGACGCGGCTCAATTCTAATCAACTACTATACAACATATTAGAAGGCGATATGGTTTACTCGAAAGGTGGTGGATCGCGTAATTCCACTTCTTTCGACTCCAACTCAAGATAGGGCTTCAAGCATTGTCCATTGACTTTAAAGTTATTACAATTTTTAAAATTTTCTATTTCAATTGCCCTATGATGTGAAACATCCCGCACTACAGAAGGGCTGGACCATCTACTCTAAAGCTTACCAAGAAACAAATGCAATCGGGAATTGTATAGAAGGACTTTTTGACCAATGTCGAAAGATTTATGAAGGATGTGTTGGTAATGCAGTGATTTCATCTTTACTTTAGAGATCTTTGCATTCTCATAAGCATCGTTATGGATTTCATCGAGTTCATTGAGTTGCAATCTCCTAAGGGAGCCCAACTCATCTAAATTCTCATTGAATTGGCAGATTTCCCAATAGGCCTTGTGTTCTATTACTACCGGAAGGTGACACGTCTTTCCGTACATATGCCTATATGAAGAAGACCCTAAGATGGTCTTATAAGCTATCCTATATGCCTAAAAAACATCCACCAACCTCAAGGACCAATCCTTTTGGTTAGGATTAATAATTTTCTCAAGGACTTTCTTGATTTGTTTATTTGCCAACTCCACTTTGCCTTGGGTTTGGGGATAATAAGGTGTACCAACCTTATATATCACCTTGTACTTTCTCATTAGTAAAGCTACAGGTTTATTGCAAAAGTGGGAACCACTATCACTAATTATATCTCGCGGCATACCAAACCTAGAAAAGACATATTCCTTCAAGAGCTTGACCACAACAGCATAGTCATTGGTACGTGTTAATATAGCTTCTACCCACTTAGAGACGTAGTCTATAGCCACTAAAATGTAAAGATACCCACATGAACTAGGAAAGGGTCCTATAAAATCGATACCCCAATAGTCAAAAACCTCAAGAATGATGATAGGGGTAAGAGGCATCATGTGCCTTATAGAAAGACTTCCTAGACGCTGGCATCTATCACAAGATGTACAAAAGATGTGGACGCCTTTAAATGTGGTGGGCCAATTGAAACAACTTTGCAAGATCTTGGTAGTGGTTTTACGTGAGGAAAAGTTCCCTCCTTATGTTTGTTAATGACAAAACTCGATAATGCTTCTCACATCATTGTCAGGAACACACTGACGGATTACTTGATGTGGATAATATTTCAACAGATATGGATCCTCCCAAGAAAAATACCTCACATGTCTAAAGAATTTCTTCCTATCAATGCTAGACCATTGCAAGGGAATCTTATGGGTGACTAAGTAGTTAGCTATGTCGGCATACCATGGTGTCATGGACCGCGTAAGTGCATAATCTCTATACGAAACTCTTGAAGTAAGAGAATCCATTGAATAAGTCATGGTTTTGTATCGGGTTTACTCAACAAATACTTAAGTGCGGAATGATTGGTGTATATAATAACCAAAGATCCAACTAAATAGGAGCAAAACTTATCTAATGCAAAAACCACGGCGAGAAGCTCCTTCTCTGTTGTGGTATAGTTTAGTTGGGCTTCATTGAGGGTTTTGCGAGCATAGTATATCACGTACGGCTTCTAGTCTACCCTTTGCCCTAAAATAGATCCACCGCATAATCACTCGCATCACACATGACTAATAGGGTGATCTAATAATAGATGCAGTGGTTAGAAGTCCTTTGAACTTGTCAAAAGCTTCTTGGCATTGAGGTGTCCAAACAAATGGAACTTCCTACGAAAGTAAGTTGACACAAAGGTCTAGAAATAACACTAAACCTTTCAATGAATTACAGGTCGAATCTGGCATGCCTAAGAAAAGACCGAATATCTTTGACACGCTTAGGGGTAGGGAGGCATTGGATTAACTCAACCTTAGCTTGATCTACCTTTATCCCCTTTTTAGACATAATATGTCCAAAAACTATACCTTGTGTCACCATAAAATGACACTTCTCCGAATTAAAAACTAGATTGCTCTCCTCGCATCTCTCCAAAAATTTCTCAAGGTGCTCTAAACAAGTCTCAAAAGTATCCCCATAAACTGAGAAGTCATTCATGAAAACTTTGAGGATCTTCTCAACTATAGTAAGCACTCTATTTTTGACTGTTCGGTAGTCTACAGTCCGTCTAGACTTGATTTCAAGTCAATATGGATATATTATAGAATTCTAGTCCTAATCTCATCTATCCATCGCTTCATGGGCCCACCAGGCCCAAATCGAGACAAAATGACCAAAATGCCCTCATGGGCATTGTCCTTTCCATATTCCAAATTAGGCACGTCTTTTTGAAGACGGTAAGTCCCCTTTCCATATTCCAATAGGCACGTCTTTCTAAAGACGGTAAGTCTCCTTTCCAATTCCAACAGGCAAGTCTTTCTGAAGACGGTAAGACCCCTTTCCAACCCCTTTTCTAATTCCAATTCCAATCCCTCTCTTGAGAAAGTTGATTCCTCGAGATGGTAAGTCTATCCAATCCGGCATGTTTTCTAGAGAAAGTTTCTTTGGAACGGAAAGTCCCTTTAAACTTGTCAACCGGGATTAGACCCCAAGTCCCCTAAATGGTAGAACGGTCCACCTTTGGCGCCTGCTAGCCCGCCAATGCAGACATGTCCGTTTTGGCATGCCTTTCGAGAAAGTTGACTTCTCAAGCGCTAAGTCCCTTTAGCAGCTTCTCGAGATCAGGCAGTCTCGGGAATGATCGCGAACCGTCAGAGTAGCGGAAGTACTCGTAAACATTGCAACCGTCAGAATAGCATAAATACTCACAAGTAGGTTGATATAGGCTATTGCCAACAAACTCCTGTATCATGAGACCGCCGTCAGAGTGGCAGAAACACTCAAAACCCAGGTCAACATTGTCGCGCCCAGATTTTTCACACTCGAGGAATACTCACCCAAGCGGGAAAAATGCTGTACTCTCTCGTTAGAACTCACCCTCCTAAAAGAATGAGTGCGACTAGGTTTGAATTGAAAATTTGATTTGAATTAAGGGCTTTTCAAAAAGATTCGGAGTCGCCACCTAACTTGATTAAGGTGAGTTAGGTCACCTAAAAACTAAGCATAACCCGAAAACTACACTTAGGGTTTTTGAAAAACAATTTTGAAAAACATCCTCAAGAGAGGGTTTTTAAGAAAATAGGTTGTTTGGCAACCTTTAGAAAACATTTAGCCCTTTTTGAAAAATAACTCCTTTTTGGTCTTTGAAAACAGTGATCCTACATTCGGAGGTTGGTTACGTGCAGGGAAGACGCACTAAGCTATCACCCTACCCCGCCCTTTCGGTACCTACATGTCAATCTACCTCAGATTCACCTATGAGAGTCTTCAACCAACTATAATTCAATCCTACCCACTTTGAAAAACAATGCTTGAAAAGAAACTAACATGATGTATGATATGCAAGTGCAAGTTAAGAGAATTGAAAAATATATTTGAAAAGAGATTTGAAGAGATAGAATTGAAATTGAAAATTTTGAAAATTTAGAAATAGAAATTTGAAAATAGAAATTTTGAAATTGAAATTTTGAAAGTAGATTGGAATTTTGAGATTTGAAAAGATTTTGGAAACCGCACCCATGAGGGTGGAATTGAAAGTTTGAAAAGTGTTGTGACCGCACCTATGAAGGTTGCCTACGTATCCCTTTGGGGGAATCAAGTCAGTCGTAGTTCAAACAAGAGTCCGATTGAAAATAGAAGAATTGATTGGAAGAAGGAGATTTGAATTGAAAATTGAATTTGATTTGAGATTAAAAGAGGAGATTGGAAATTGAAATTGAGAAGATTAGACTTGCAATTTGAGATTAGAAGAAGGTTTTGAAATAGGAAAGTGTTGAATTTAGAAATGTTTTAAATTAAGAATGTTTAGTTTAAGAAAGACTTAGACTTTAGAAAGTTTCGAGTTTAGGAAAGTTTTAGATTTGAAAAGATTTGAAGTTTAAGAAAGTTTAGAATTTAGAAAGTTTTTAGGTTTAGAAAGTCTTAACTTAAGAAAGTCTTGAATTAAGAAAGTTTTGAATTTAGAAAGATTTGAGATTTAGAAAGTTTAAGATTTAGAAAGTTTTAGGGTTTTAGAAAATCTTGAAATTAGGAAAAGTTTGAGTTTAAGAGAAGTTTGAAAACTTGAATTTGGAAATTTAAGATTTGGAAAGAAAGTAGAATTAGGAAAGGGTTGAATTAGGAAAGATTTTTATGTTCAAGTTTTTGGAAACTTAAGGTTTAGGAAAGTGGAAGTTTAGGAAGGAGTTGAATTTAGGAAAGATTTGAAGTTTAGGTTTAGGAATCTTATGGTTTAAGAAGGTAGGAAATTAGGAAGGAATTGAATTGGGAAAGGTTTGGGATTTGTTTCCAAAAACGGAGGATTGGATCTAGTTTCCTAAACGGGAAGATTGGATTTGGTTTCCTAAAGGGAAGATAGGATTTGGCAAGGATTTAGAAGGGGAGATTCTAGAAACCCTAGTTTTGAAAAATTATAGTTTCGACGTTGAAAAGAGGTTTTGAAAACGTGTATAGTTTGGATGTGAAAACAAGAGATTTTGGAAACCTTGGTTGGGGGCAAAGTTTGAAAATTATGTTTTTGGAAAGAAAATTAGGGTTTCCTAATCGTGGGTTCTAGGGCTTGACTTGGGCTTCTTAGGAGAGAGTTTTTGGAAAGTGCGTTTTTGAAAACGAAGGTTTTCTAGAAAGGAATCCTAGGGAGGAATTTTTGGAAAGTGAATTTGAAGAGGGAGTTTTTGGAAAAAGATTTTAAAGAGAAGGAGTTTTGGAAAGTGTGTTTTTAAAAGCGTAGATTTTAGAAGGAGAATCCTAGAGAGGAAATTTCTAGAAGGAAGATTTTGGAAAGAGAGTTTTTAGAAAGGTTTTAGGAGAGAGTTTTTAGGAAGGTGAATTTAGGGAGTGTTTTTAGAAAGTGAATTTTGAGGAAAAGATTTTGGAAAGGAGTTGGAAAAGAGAGTTTTGAAAAATAGATTTTGGAAGGGAGTTTTTGAAAACAATTTTGAAGAGGAGAGTTTTAGGAAAGTATGTTGAAAAAGAAATTTTTAGGAAGAGATTTATGAAGAGAGAGTTTTTTGGAAAGTATGAAAACGTCTCACTTTCCTAAAGCGATTCTAGCCATAAGAGGGCTAGAACCACTTTAAGAAAGTGGTTTTGGAAAACAACAAGGGTTGAAAATATGGACCAAACAGGTCACTTTTAATGTAACACTTTCCTAAAGCAACCCTAGCCATGGAAAGGCTAGAATCACCCTAGAATTGTGATTTTGAAAACAAGTTTTTGAAAAAGAGATTTTAATGTAATTTTGAAAACAAGTTTGAAAACGATTTTGAAAACGAGTTTGAAAACGACTTAGGAAGATGCAAGACTATGATATGCACAATGTAATTTGGGATCATGAACATACAAGACTAAGGCTTCACCACATAATCAAGGGGGCCGGACCCACGTGGTCTTTGGTTAGACTAGAGAAAAGCCCCCGACACGGTAACTCTCCAATAGCCCAATCCTACACATGGGCCGGGAATCCCCTTGTTTCAAGCATGCAAAGAAAGGGGGGAAAGAGATGGGGGATTAAAATAGAGAAAACCCAAGTGGGTTAGGAGAGAGAAGAGAGAGGGAGGGAAGTGCAGAAATTTAAATAGGGAGTCTACCTTGTATCTTATTTATTTTGCGTGTCGTGCTGTCTTCGGTCTTCGTCTTGATCTTTACCTTCAGTCTTCAAGAGTTGTCTTCAAGCTTTGGATTGCAGCTCCTCAAGTCTTCAAAGGATGGTTGAAGGCTAGTGTATGAGTGTATGGGGGTGTGTATGAGTGTATAGGAGGCTAGGGTTTGGAAAACCTAAGGTGGCTAGGGTTTTTGAGGTGCTCGAGCTCTGTATATCGAAATATATGATTTTTAGGTTGAGTTTGCAGATCCTTTTCATGTTGAATAAGGCTCTGTATTTATAGAGGTTGGACAAACCTGGCGCCTGTTGTAGTGGCGCCAGGGCAAAATTGCTCTTGGTGCCACTAGGAGTGGCGCCAGCCACTTACGAAACTTTATAAGTTGGCAAGGAACGTATCTTTGACTAGATTTGGGCGCCTGTACTAGTGACTGCCATTTAATTTTTTGCCTGGCTTTACTATGAATGACTTTGGAAAGTCCGAGAATGATTTGGAGGAGCCGGGAATGACCCAAAAGGCCAGAAAGGAGTAGCAACACTTAAAATAGTGTCTTGTAGGTATTTAACCTGAAAAGTGAGGATAAAATGTGTCGGAAAGGTTGACCGGGCCCTTAGGGGCAAAACGGTCAATTGAACCGAGAAACTGCCGGGTCAGACTCAGACTGTCCTGGAAGAAGACTTGGGATCTGGAAACATTATTTAGAATGTTCCCAGAGGTTGCCGATTTGATTCCCAGAGCTGGCATGGTCGGAAGGGAAGACCGGCCCACTAGGGGCAAAACGGTCATTTCGCACCGGGTTGGCCGGAGCTGACTCGGAATGATCCGGAAAGATAAGGAAAGGCTGAGAACACTACAAGAAGCATTCTCGGGAGGTTACCGGTTTGACACCCAAAGCCGGTGTGGTCGAAAAAGGAGACCGACCCACTAGGGGCAAAACGGTCATTTTGTATCGGGTTGGCCGGAACTGACTCGGAATGATCCGGAAAGATAAGAAAAGGTTGAGAATATTATAAAAAGCAATCTCAGAAGGTTACCGGTTTGATATCCAGAGCCGGTGTGGTCCCCGGGGCATTCGGATGCCTAGGGGCAAAATGCTCATCTTGACCGGAAAGTCTCGGAAAAGGTCCTAAGGGTAGTTTGGTCATTTTTCACCAAAGTGGGTTAACAGACACTGGTATTGACCTAGGTTTTGAGTGTTTCCGCCACTCTAACGGCGGTCGTCGTGACACAGGGGCTTGTTCCCAATTCCCTATATCGACCTATTTGTGAGTATTTCTGCTACTTTAACGGTTTTGTAAGTTATTTCGCTACTCAGACCGTCTCGAGGAATAAACTGTCTCGAGAGAGGAATTGGAAAGGGGACTTACCGTCTCCGAGGAGACGTGCCTGGATTGGAATCGTCTCGAGGAATAAACTGTCTCTAGAGTGGGATTGGAAAGGGGTCTTACCGTCTCCGAAGAGACGTGCCTGGATTGGAACCGTCTCGAGGAATAAATTGTGCCGAGAGAGAGATTGGAAAGGGGTCTTACCATCTCCGAAGAGACGCGCCTGGATTGGAACCGTCTCGAGGAATAAACTGTCTTGAGAGTGGGATTGGAAAGGGGTCTTACTGTCTCTGAAGAGACGTGCCTGGATTGGAACCGTCTCAAGGAATAAACTATCTCGATAGTGGGATTGGAAAGGGATCTTACCGTCTCCGAAGAGACGTGCCTGGATTGGAACCGTCTCGAGGAATAAACTGTCTCAAGAGTGGGATTGGAAAGGGGTCTTACCGTCTCCGAAGAGACGTGCCCGGATTGGAACCGTCTTGAGGAATAAACTGTCTCAAGAGTGGGATTGGAAAGGGGTCTTACCGTCTCCGAAGAGATGTGCCTGGATTGGAACCGTCTCGAGGAATAAACTGTGCCGAGAGAGAGATTGGAAAGGGGTCTTACCATCTCCGAAGAGACGCGCTTGGATTGGAACCGTCTCAAGGAATAAACTATCTCAAAAGAGGGATTGGAAAAGGGTCTTACCGTCTCCGAAGAGACGTGCCTGGATTGGAACCGTCTCGAGGAATAAACTATCTCGAGAGTGGGATTGGAAAGGGATCTTACCGTCTCCGAAGAGACGTGCCTGGATTGGAACCGTGTCGAGGAATAAACTGTCTCGAGAGTGAGATTGGAAAGGGGTCTTACCGTCTCCGAAGAGACTTGCCCGGATTGGAACCGTCTCGAGGAATAAACTGTCTCGAGAGAGGGATTGGAAAGGGGTCTTACCGTCTCCAAAGAGACGTGCCTGGATTGGAACCGTATCGAGGAATAAACTGCCTCGAGAGAGGGATTGGAATTGGAAAGGAAAGGACAATGCCCCTAAGGGCATTTTGGTCATTTTGCCTCTATTTGGGCCTGACAGGCCCATGAAGCGATGGAAAGACGGAATTTGGACCTAGAGAATTGGTTTTGATTGGAATATGCCCACAATGACTTGAAAACAAGCCTGGACGGAGTGTAGACTGCCGAGTGGTAAAAAACGGGGTGCTTACAACTGCCCCTCTTTTTCTGTCTTTGCTTGTCAAAGACAGAAAATAATAAGAGTAAGAGTCCCATGTTGACCGTAAGGCAGTCGAAGGGACGGACGTTGAAAATCTTTCGACAACGGGGGTCGAAAACGGATAACGGGCCAAAAAGGCATTCGAAAACGAGTTTTGGCGGGAAAAAGGGCGAACTGCCCAGAATTTATAACTGGCGCCACTACTAGGCATTCGAAAACGAGTTTTGGCGGGAAAAAGGGCGAACTGCCCAGAATTTATAACTGGTGCCACTAGTAGTGGCGCCTTTGGCAAGAAAGAACTGGCGCCTCTGCTCGTGGTGCCAGGCTTAAAGTTAAAAACCAGAAAATTTCTGGTTTGAACAGCCACGGCATTTTGGAGAAATTCTGCAAATCCGAGAGATTCTGCGTGAAACTTGACTTCAACTTTGAAGGGGCTCCTCTTGGAGACCTCGGGTGATTGCCGGAAGGAGACCACGTCGCCGGAAAGTCGCCGGAAGAGAAGATTTCGCTGGAGAACTCCCGAAAAGTAAGTTTTTCAAATTTTGTTGATTTTGATGTGTAGAATCTCGTTTGAATCATGTGAATAGTGGAAATGGATGTTTTGAACACTTTGGTGATGTTGTTTTTGCATTTTGATGGTTGTTTGATTGAATTTGAATGATTTTTCATGATTATGCGAAGAGGGTTTTCTGCAGGAATAGGGGATTTGTTCCTACAAACCTGGGCATTGGGTTTTCTGGCTATATTTTTGTGCAATGTGCCTTAGAAAAATGTATTTAACAACCGTATGAGTTTCGTGATTTTTTGAAAACTCGGTGAATTTTTTATTTTTTGAAAAATAGAAAAATATTTAGAAAATTGGAAAAAATTAGAAAATCCAAGAAATTGATGAAATTTTTAAAGTTTGAAATTGGGAAAAAGATTGGAATATTTTAGAAAACATTTGAGGTGATTTTGAAAAATTTTGGGAGATGTTTGAAAACTGTTGATTTATTTGAAAAATAAAAGATGAGTTTTGAAAATTTTGAAAAATTAAAAAGTGTGCAGGGGTGCCATTGTAATGTGATTGTGGCATTGGAAGGTGCATATTTCGTGTTTTGTGTTGATGTCATGGGTGTTGTAGGGGCCATTCTTAAACGGGACTCTGCCGAAATTTTTTTTTTTAGAAATTATGAAAAGAGTTGGTTAAAGCTTTAGAAATAAGATCTCCTTTTTTTTTTTTTTTTAAGAAAAAGGCAGAGAACCCTTGAGATGCGATTTGGAGTTGGAAAAATCAAGAAGTGTGGAAACTTTATTTTTGATTTGTTATTCGAAATCCTTTATTTGTTTTGTTTGCGTTACTTGTTTGTTTTATTTTACTGTTATTTAAACTGCATGGATGGCATATTAATATCACTTACCTTGGCTTACCTTTTCAGGATGGCAGATGGAGTTTTGAGTCGGCTGAGAGCCTGGCACAGTAGTTACTCTCCGGATGAGCAGGATATCTTTCGTCGGTCCTTTGGTCGGGTGGCTTCACTTTTATCAGTGCGGCTTATTCCCGAACTCATGGAGGCAGTGATCCCTTTCTGGCAGCCGGACTTGTCTCTTTTCCGCTTTGGAGAGTGTGAGCTTACCCCTACTCCTCATGATTATGGGTTCCTTCTTGGTTTCCGAGATGTTTCTGCTGACATTGTGGGACCCCTTTTTCCAGATGGTTGTATTACAGTGGTTTCGTCCCAGCTCGGATTCAGACGTGCAGTTCTTTCTTCCTCTTCTTTGCCCCAGTTTCCCTATGTCCCAGTAGAGTTCCTCTTTTCCCGTTTTGATTTTCCTACGGGTATGCGAGTTCATTCAGGTGAGTGGCACACCTCCCAGGATTAGGCTGTTTCTCGTATGGTTGCCTTAGCCTTGCTTCTGCTGAACTTCTTGGTGTTCCCCCGAGAAAATGATTTAGTGGACTGTCGACTCTGTGCACCGCTGGCCTTGATCCGTAAGGGGCGTTCCTATGCTCCTATGATTGTAGGGGAGACCTTCGTGAGTCTTACGAGATTCCAGCAAACCCTTGACGCTCGTTTCCGCGGATACGCTACTCTCTTCTAGCTCTGGGCGATTAGTCATTTGTTTGTTAACCTTTGTTTCAACACACGTGGTATCCTGAGCTCGATCATGTACATTCCCTGGCGAGTGTCGCGCCCAGATTTTTCGCACTCGAGGAATACTCACCCAAGCGGGAAAAATGTTGTACTCTCTCGTTAGAACTCACCCTCCTAAAAGAATGAGTGCGACTATGTTTGAATTGAAAACTGGTATGAATAAAGGGCTTTTGAAAAAGGTTCGGAGTCGCCACCTAACTTGATTAAGGTGAGTTAGGTCACCTAAAAACTAAGCATAATTCAAAAACTACCGTTAGGGTTTTTGAACAAAACGATTTGAAAATATCCTCAAGAGAGGTTTTTTTTAGGAAAATGGGTTGTTTGGCAACCTTTGGAAAACATTTAGCCCTTTTTTGAAAAATAACTCCGTTTGGTCTTTGAAAACAGTGATTCTAGGTTCGGAGGTTGGTTACGTGTAGGGAAGACGCACTAAGCTATCACCCTACCCCGCCCTTTCGGTACCTACATGCCATTCTACCCTAGATTCCTATGAGAGCCTTCGACTAACTATAATTCAACCCTATTCACTTTGAAAAAGAATGTTTAAAACGAAACTAATATGATGCATGATATGCACGTGCAAGATGAGAGAATTGGAAAAATAGATTTGAAAAGAGTTTGATTTGATTTTGATTTCATTTGAAAATAGATTTGAAGAAATAGAATTGAAATTGAAAAGTTTGAAAATTGAAAGTAGAAATTTGAAATTTGAAATTTGAAATTGAAATTTGAGATTTGAGAAGATTTTGAAAACCACACCCATGAGGGTAGAATTGAAAGTTTGAAAAGTGTTGTGACCGCACCTATGAAGGTTGCCTACGTATCCCTTTGGGGGAATCAAGTCAGTCGTAGTTCGGATCGGAGTCCAATTGAAAATAGAAGAGTGGATTTGAAGAAGGAACTTGAATTGGACATTGAATTTGATTTGAAATTAAAAAAGGAGATTTGAAATTGGAATAGAGAGGATTGGACTTGCTTTGGAAAAATTGATTTTGGAAAGACTTGGTTTTGTGAAGAAGGAGGTTTAGGAAACCTAGACTTGAGATTAAGAAAGATTGGATTGGAATGTTGGATTTGGAAGATTTGGAAAGATTTGAAAACTTGGAATTTAGGAAAGATTTGGATTAGGAAAGTTTCACTTTTGGAAAGTTTTGAATTAGGAAAGGTTTAGGTTTAAGAAAGTTTCAACTTAGGAAAGTGTTGTTTTAGGAAAGGTTTTGAAATTAGGAAGTTTTGAAAATTTGAAAGTTTTGAATTTAGAAAGTTTTGAAATAGGGAAGTTTTGAAAATTAGAAAGTTTCGTTTTTGGAAAGGTTTGAAAAAGGGAAGTTTTCAACTTAGGAAATGTTTGAATTAAGAAAAAGAAAGTTTTGAGTTTAGAAAGTTTTAAATTAAGAAAGTTTTGAGTTTAGAAAAGTCTTAGATTTGGAAAGATGTTGAAGTTTTTTGGAAGGTTTAGAGTTTAGAAAGATTTGGGTTTAGAAAGATTTAACTTAAGAAGGTTTTGAATTTAGGAAGCTTAGAATTTTAGAAAGATTTGAAATTTGGAAAGTTTAGGAATTAGAAAGTTTTAGAGTTTAGAAAGATTTAAGATTTTAAAAAATTTTAGAGTTTTATAAAATCTTGAAAATTAAGAAAGGTTTGAATTTAGGAAAGGTTTAAAAGCTTGAATGTGGAAAGTTAAGATTTGGAAAGGGGGTTTAGAATTAGGAAAGATTTTTATATTCAAGTTTTTGGAAACTTAAGGTTTAGGAAAGTGGAAGTTTTGGAAGGATAAAAAGTCGGATTAGGAAAGGTTTGGGATTTGTTTCCAAAAACGGAGGATTGGATTTGGTTTCCTAAAGGGAAGATAGGATTTGGGTAAGGATTTGGGGAAAGGAGATTCTAGAAACCCTAGATTTGAAAAATTCTAGTTTTGACGTAGAAACGAGGTTTTGAAAACGTGTAGAGTTTGGATGTGAAAACAAAAGGTTTTGGAAACCTAGGTTTGGGGCAAAGTTTGGAAAACCCCGTTTTTGGAAAGAAAATTAGGGTTTCCTAATTGTGGGCTCTAGGGCTTGACTTGGGCTCTAAGGAAAGAGTTTTTGGAAAACGCATTTTTGGAAACGAAGGTTTTCTAGAAAGGAATCCTAGGGAAGAGTTTTTGGAAAGTGTATTTTTTGAAACATAGATTTTGGAAGGAAATCCTATAGAGGAAATTTCTAGAAGGAAGATTTTGAAAAAGAGAGTTTTTGGAAAGATTTTTAGGGAGCGTTTTTAGAAAGTGAATTTTTAAGACAGAGAGTTTTGGAAAGGAGTTAAAAAAGAAAAAAAAAAGGGTTTTGAAAAATAGATTTTGGAGGGGAGTTTTTGAAAACAATTTTGAAGAGGGGAGTTTTGGGAAAGTATGTTGAAAAAGAGATTTTTAGGAAGAGATTTTTAAAGAGAGTTTTTAGAAGGTGTAAAAACATCTCACTTTCCTAAAGCAATTCTAACCATAAGAAGGCTAGAACCACTTTAGGAAAGCGGTTTTGAAAACAACAAGATTTGAAAATATAGACCAAAAGGTCACTTTTAATGTAACACTTTCCTAAAGCAACTCTAGCCATGGAAAGGCTAGAATCACCATAGGATTGTGATTTTGAAAACATGTTTTTGAAAAAGAGCTTTTGATGCAATTTTGAAAACAAGTTTGAAAACGTTTTTGAAAAACAACTTTGAAAACGGTTTTTGGAAGATGCAAGACTATGATATGCACAATGCAATTTGGGGTCGTGAACATACAAGGTTAAGGCTTCACCACATAATCAAGGGGGCCGGACCCACGTGGTCTTTGGTTAGACTAGAAGAAAGCCCCCGACACGGTGACTCTCCAATAGTCCAATCCTACACATGGACCGGGAATCCCCTTGCTTCAAGCATGCAAAGAAAGGGGGGGAAAGAGATGGAGGATTAAAATAGAGAAAACCCAAGTGGGTTGGAGAGAGAAGAGAGAGGGGGGAAGTGCAGAAATTTAAATAGGGAGCCTACCTTGTATCTTGTTTATTTTGCGCGCCGTGCTGTCTTCGGTCTTCGGTCTTAACCTTCGTCTTTCGTCCTCAAGAGTTGTCTTCAAGCTTCGGGTTGCAGCTCCTCCAGTCTTCAAAAGATGGTTAAAGGCTAGTGTATGAGTGTATAGGGGGCTAGGGTTTGTGTATAGTGGCTAGGGTTTAGGAAAACCTAAGGAGGCTTGGGTTTTGGAGGTGCTCGAGCTCTGTATATCGAAATATAGGATTTTTAGGTTAAGTTTGCAGACCCTTTCATGTTGAACGAGGCTCTGTATTTATAGAGGGAAGACAAACCTGGCGCTTGTTGCAGTGGCGCCAGGCCAAATTATACACTAGCACCACTAGAAGTGGCGCCAGGCCATTTTTTGGCTTGGCGCCACTAGTAGTGGCGCCAGCCCTTTAGGAAATAATTAAGGTCGGCAAGCAACGTATCTTTGACTAGATTTGGGCGCTTGTACTAGTGACTACCATGCAATCTTTAGCCTGGCTTCACTAAGAGTGACTCCGGAAAGTCCGGGAATGATTTGAAGGAGCCGGGAGTGACCTGGAAGGCCGTAAAGAAGCAGGAACACTTAAAATAGTGTCCTGGAGGTATTTGACTTGAAAAATGAAGATAAGGTGGGTCGGAAAGGTTGATCGGGTCTTTAGGGGCAAAACGGTTAATCGGACCAGAAAACTGCCGGGGCGAACTCGGATTGTCCCGGGAAAAGACTTGGGATCTGAAAACATTATTTAGAATGTTCCCAGAGGTTGCCGGTTTGATTCCCAGGGCCGGCGTGGTCGGAAATGGAGACCGGCCCACCAGGGGCAAAACGGTCATTTTGTACCGGGTTTGCTGGAACTGACTTGGAATGATCCAGAAAGGTAAAGGAAGGTTGAGAACACTATAAAAAGTATTCTCGGGACATTACCGGTTTGATACCCAGAGACGGTGTGGTCGAAGAAGGAGACCGGCCCTCCAGGGGCAAAACGGTCATTTTGTACCGGGTTGGCCGAAACTGACTCGGAATGGTCCGGAAAGGTAAAGGAAGGTTGAGAATACTATAAAAAGTATTCTCAAGAGGTTATCGGTTTGATACCCAGGGCCGGTGTGGTTCCCGGGGCATTCGGATGCTTAGGGGCAAAATAGTCATCTTGACCGAAAAGTCTCGGAAAAGGTCCTAAGGGTAGTTTGGTCATTTTTGACCGAAGTGAGCTAACAGACACTGGTGTTGACCTGGGTTTTGAGTGTTTCCGCCACTCTCACGGTGTGAGTATTTCCACTACTCTAACGGTTTTGTGAGTATTTCCGCTACTCTAATGGTTGAGTATTTCCGCTACTCGGACAGGGTTGAGTATTTCCGCTACTCTAACGGTTTTGTGAGTATTTTCGCTACTCTAACGGTTTTGTGAGTAGTTTTGCTACTCGGACCGTCTCGAGGATTAAACTGTCTCGAGAGTGGGACTGGAAGGGGTCTTACTGTCTGCGAAGAGACGTGCCTGGATTGGAGCCGTCTCGAGGAATAAACTGTCTCGAGAGTAGGATTGGAAAGGGGTCTTATCGTCTCCAAAGAGACGTGCCTGGATTGGTGCCGTCTCGAGGAATAAACTGTCTCGAGAGTGGGATTGGAAAGGGGTCTTACTGTCTCCAAAGAGACGTGCCTGGGTTTTGAGTGTTTCCGCCACTCTAACGGTTTTGTGAGTACTTCCGCTACTCTAACGGTTTTGTGAGTGTTTCCGCCACTCTAACGATTTTATGAGTAGTTTTGCTGCTCGGACCGTCTCGAGGAATAAATTGTCTCGAGAGAGGGATTGGAATTGGAATAAGAAAGGAAAATGCCCCTAAGGGCATTTTGGTCATTTTGCCTCTATTTGTGCCTGACAGGCCCGCGAAGCGATGGAAAGGTGGAATTTGGACCTAGAGGATTAGTTTCGATTGGAATATGTCCACAATGACTTGAAAACAAGTCTGGACGGTGTGTAGAGTGCCGAGCGGTCAAAAATGGGGTGCTTACAGCGAGATCTCAGGGTGTCATGGTAGATGAGGGGAGATTTCCGCAGACCGCTACATCCTGGGCTGACTATCTTCAAAGCATGAGGTCAGGCATAGTCAGGTGGTATTCAGGGCTGGTTGGTAGGTATTGCTTGAGAGTTTGACCTTCCGGGAGAGCTTTCGTGCCCCTAGCAGGCCTGCTAGGCGTTGCCCCTTTCTTCGGGATTCGGGTTCTACGACAGCTTGGTAAGAGTCAGGATATTCCTTTTTTAGCTTCTGCAGCCGAGTTTACTCTTGCCTTTGAGTCGTCGATTCCTAGAGCATTGGTGGAGAAAGTTATGGATATATGGAGATCTTTGCTTCCTCACGCTGATGATGATGGTCCCTTCTCTGACATGCCCCCTGCGACCGAGGCCTATCATTATTGGCTTCGACGCTACGCGCTGGGTCCTAGTAGACTTGGGCATCTTCTCATTGAGACTCCTTTACCTCCCGTAGGGTATACCAACTTCTTGACTGCTATGATTGTTTAGGGGCGTTGTCACAGACGGGAAAACCGTCGTCTGATACGGATGTTGCATGACCGGTTGAGGATGAGAGACGCTGAGATAGTTTTATTGGAGAGGTAGTTAGCAGCAGCCAGATTGACACATGATGACCCACCTTTGGGTGCTACGAGGGTCCGCAGGCGGCCACGTGGCGTTCTAGGTAGTTCTCCTTCCCTGGAAGGTGATGTGATGGATGGCCCGTCCTTACGGGAGACCGTGGAGTCCTTTACTCGAGAGAGGGACATGCTTTTGGCTAGATGTGCGGACTATGAGCGAGGCCGGCCTGGGTCTTCTGCTGCTGGTACTTCTTCGAGTGCTCCTCTTATGATCGGCTAGCCAGTGGATCCCTGCATAGCTGATTCCTCCTCTGATGACGACGGGGAGCGATATATTTTTGCCCCTCGCTCTTAGATTTGCTGATTTCTGCATTTGTAGAAAAACATACTTTGTTTAGTGTTATGCCTCTTTTATCTTATGAATTCATGACCTCCCGTGCTTTTGGTATAATTTCTCTGCATGATTAGTATAATAACAAATTTGGGAAAAATTATATGAGAATTGCAGTTTAATGAAAAATAACTCCCCTTTGTTTGATTCTTTGACTCACTGATTGTTCCGCGAAAGGGACCTCTGCTTCTTTTAACCCTAACTGGCCTAAATCGGAGAATGCCTTTCGAGACGCCTTTTGACTTTTACACTGTTGCTTTCATACCTTAACTTCTGGGGTATTTAGTAGCTCGAGCTATTTCTTACATCTAAATCTCTTGTTCCCACCACCTTTTTTTTTTTTTTTCTTTGGCCATTTTTGCTACTAGTGCCCCTGAGGGTTTTCACCAGTCCCAGCTCTGTCATTTTTGCACCAAGGTGCCTTTGCAGGTTTTCGCTAGGGTCGACAATTTTGTATCTTGCCACATCCCTACCTTTTTACCTACGGCGCCCTTTCGGGTTTTCACCGCATCCTCGTGAAGCGCTTAACTTTTCTCTCTTCTTTTTCTCTCTTTCCTCAGCTTGGTCTCGGGTTTTTGTTGAGAAGCTCCTAAACGCTACTTGTATCATTCTCCAGCCCATGGCATATTTAGCAAGCTCATTTGGACTAATCAATTTAACTCCAATCTGAGAGCACTTTTAGGGGTTATGGTGTTGGTGTTTACTTTCGAAAGAAAAAGAAAAGGCTCAAGCCTTCCACTTTACTAGTGATCACCTTTGATAGTTTTTGGTTCAATGGTACTTTTCCTGCGTATTCCCATCTTTCCTTGGGTATCTCATTGCACGCTTTTTTTTTTTTTTTGCCAACGACGTTAATACCAATATTTGTGCGAACTTCAAGTAGTACTTCAAGGCTTCTCTTTTTTTTTTTTTAGTCCCTCTACTGAACATGATCACTTTATTGGGGGAATGCTCCTGAAAGAAAGTAACCAGCTCTAAAGGTTTGACAAAGGTTATATATACGCATTTTAATTGGACAGTAAATGAAATAAGGGCCCCTCGTCATCTTGGAATTAGATTGTTTAGTCCATAGAGCTTTAACATTAAAACACTACCTTATTGATTAATGGAGAATGAGGAGAGTAGGTTTTATTGCTTCTTTACAAAAACAAAAGGTCTAGCTTTCGGAATCATATGTAGTAGTGTTTGACAGCATCTGAATTCAATGGGCTAGGAAATTCTTGGCCATCCATTTCCTCCAAAACGAGAGCTCCTCCAGACAAGACTTTCTTTACCATGAATGGCCCTTCGTAGTTTAGAGCAAACTTTCCCTGTGCTGTCTCCTTATGGGGGAACACCTTCTTGAGCACCAAATCTCCCGGCTGGAATGATCGAGGTCGTACCTTCTTGTCAAATGCTCTAGTCATTCGCCTTCTGTAACATTGAGCGTGATAAACTGCAGCTAACGGCTTCTCATCCAGCAAACAGAGTTGGGCATATCGGTCTTTAATCCATTATGCTTCGTCTAACTTGGTTTCTGTTAAGATCCGTAAAGAAGGAATCTCAATCTCAACAGGGATGACTGCCTCGGTGCCGTAAACTAGCTCAAAAGGGGCACTTCCGATGGAGACCCTCATAGTAGTTCGGTAAGCCATCAATGCAAACGAAAGTTTCTCATGCCAATCTTTGTAATTGTCAATCATTTTTCAAAGTATTCTCTTAATATTCTTGTTGGCTGCTTCTATTGCCCCATTCATCTGGGGCCGGTAAGTGACCGAATTCTGGTGAGTAATGCGAATGTTTGGCATAGCTTTGATAACAATTCGTTGTTCAAATTGGAAGCATTATCAGTAATGAGTGACTCGGGAATCCCGTACTAGCAGATGATGTAATTTTTTATGAACCTTTCTACGACCTTCTTGGTGACATGGACGTAAGAGACGGCTTCCACCCATTTAGTGAAATAATTAATGGCGACCAGGATGAAGCGATGGCCGTTGGAAGCTTTAGGAGTGATAGGACCAATCATATCTATCCCCCACATAGAAAAGGGCCATGGGGCAGACATAGAATGGAGCTCAGACGGTGGTGCTTTGATCTTATCCCCATGTATCTGACATTTGTGACACCGAAAAACGTATCTAAGCAATCTGACTCCATTGTTAACCAGTAATACCCTGTCCGGAGAATCTTCTTTGCAAGTGTGTGGCCATTCATGTGGGGGCCACAAACTCCCCCATGCACTTCCTCCATGATAACTTTGGCTTCGGCAGCATTGACACATCTTAGAGGTCCAAACCATGATCTCCTGAAAACTCATTTCCGGCCGTGAAATAGTGTCTCGCCAAATGACAAATGGTCTTCCTATCGCGTTGTGTTGCCGTATCGGGGAACGTCCTAGCTTGAATATACCTCTGGATGTCGTAAAACCACGGTTTCTCGTGAGGTTCAATAGTTGTATACAAACAATAAGAGGGGACATCCCTGGTGAAGATCTGTAGAGGGGGTATTTCAGTGCCACTGTCGACCTTGATTGTTGCAACCAATGTAGCCAAGGCATCGGCGAAGCTGTTCTCTGTTCGGGGCACGTGACGAAAATCCACGCTTTTGAATAGCTGACATAAGTCCTTGACCTGTTGATGATACGAGGAGAGTTTGGCATCTCAAGTTTGATACACGTCCTTGGATTGCTGAATGACCAAATCTGAATCACCAAGAACAACCAATTCATCAATCCTCATTTCTAATGCCAATCTTAACCCCAGGATGCAAGCCTCATATTCGGCGATGTTATTAGTACAGAGTTCAAGTTGTAGCTTAACTACAATGGGATAATGACTGCCGGTTCTTGACACTACTACTGCCCCAATGCCAGCTCCCCTTTTATTAGCAGCGCCGTCGAAAAACATCTTCCACCTGGCTGGTTCCTGCTCTTCAGGCGTACCATCAACGCATAGTATATTTTCATCAGGAAATTGGGGCTCCATGGATTGATAATCATCAATGGGGTTTTCAGCCAGATAATCAGCTATCACTTGCCCTTTGACTACTTTACGGGTAGTGAACACAATGTCGAATTCTGACAGGATCATGTGCCATCGAGCAATTCTGCTGGACAGGGTTGGTTTCAAGAATATATACTTGAGGGGATCCATTTGAGAGATGAGGAAGGTGGTATGATAGAGCATGTAGTGTCGAAGCCTGTGAGCTGCCTAGGCTAATGCGCAGCAGGTTTTCTCGAGATCAGAATACTTCGCTTCATATGGCAGAAATTTCTTACTGAGGTAGTAAATGGCTTGCTCTTTTCTCCTCGTTTCATCATGTTGACCTAGGACGCATCCCATAGAAGTATCTAACACTGTCATGTACATCAGCAAAGGACGCCCCGGGGTTGGTGCCACTAGGATAGGGGGATTTCGAAGATATTCTTTAATTTTCTCAAACACCATTTGACAGTTATCATCCCACTCCTTTGGAACGTCTTTCTTAAGGAGCTTGAAAATAGGTTCGCACAGGTGGGTCATTTGGGCGATGAACCTGCTAATAAAGTTCAACTTTCCTAGAAAAGACCGAACCTCCTTTTCCCCTTTTGGTATAGGCATTTCAACAATGGACTTCACCTTGGCAGGATCAACCTCTATCCCCTTTTCATTGACTATAAATCCCAACAATTTCCCTGAAGATACTCCGAACGTGCATTTGGCCGGATTTAGCTTAAGCTGATATCTACGGAGGCGATCAAACACCTTCCGCAAGTTGAACAAGTGGTCTTTCCGTTGCTTGGACTTGACAATCATGTCATCCACATAGATCTCTACTTCCTGATGCATCATGTCATGGAATAAAGTTACCATGGCTTTTTGGTAGGTTGCCCTTGCGTTGCGAAGCTCGAATGGCATGACCTTATAACAGTATACTCCCCAAGGGGTAATGAAAGCAGTCTTCTCCCGATCTTCTTCTGCCAGCTTGATCTGATTATATCCCAAAAAACCGTCCATGAAAGAAAACATTCCATGACTGGTCGTGTTGTCAACAAGCAAATCTATGTGGGGAAGAGGAAAATCATCCTTTGGACTGGCCCTGTTGACGTCCCGAAAGTCAATGCACATCCGCACCTTGCCATCTTTCTTAGGTACTGGGACAATATTAGCTAGCCATTGGGGATATTCTACCACTTACAGAAACCCTGCCTGAAATTGTTTAATCACCTCCTCCTTGATCTTTAGGCTCCATTTGGGTTTCAATCTTCTTAGCTTCTGCTTAAAGGGTTTCATCTGCGGGTCCAAAGGTAGTCTATATTCCACAATGGATTCATCTAGTCCGGGCATGTCTTGATAGGACCATGCGAAAACATCCAAGTATGCATGCAAAAGTTCCAATAACTCTTTACGCTGCCATTGATCTAGGCCTGTACCGATTCTAAGCTCCTTCGGATCTCCTTCATTTCCCAAATTAACGGTTTCCGTTTCCTCAATGTTTGGGGTATTACGATTCTCATGTCTTTCTATTTGTTCTTGAATTTCCTCTGGCACCTCCTCTGTAAAATTTACATCTTCTTCAATCCCCAATTGTTGGTAATCAAACTCGGTGTTCAAGTTATCATTTATCAAGATTGGCATTCCCTAGATTAGCTGAGTAGGATATCGAATGCAAAGGTCCCTAGCATGGAAAATAGTGTACAATAAATCAAACAAGAAAGGGATATTATTTTATTCATTGATAACTTGATTTTAAAAAGTTAAGACAAATAAATTTAAAAGGACAAAGTTTATGGCAAATCAGTTGCTCTAGGGTCTCGCTCTAACGGGCTTTGTACCGAAACTTGCGAGCACAGATGATGTCTTTGTTGGCCCAATTATGCCACTTTTCGCCTGGCAACATTGCTCGAATGGATCCATCATGGGTTACTCCGATGCTGGTTGTCATGACGGGCGCTTCTCCTTGGACTTTTCTCTTCTTATTACTTAATAGAAGTGTTCCTTTCCCCATGTCTAACTACTTGAATTGGTCCGAGAGTTCCATGACAGCTTTCTTATCAGCCCTTTTCTTCCGCGCTGCTTCTATTCTTTCTCTTTTTGTGGGTTCATATCCCAACCCAAAGGTGGGTTCAGCTGATGGTATTTCTACGACTTCTGGTCTTCCTTGTAAACATCTCCCTAAGCCTTTACCCGGATGGAAACCATTTTCTTTAAAGTATTGTACTACCATCTGAGAGTTCTTGGAATAATTTGGCTTCACCTGATCTTCCTTCACGACAGTGATATATTCGAACGATTGAAAACAAGAGGGCAGTTCAGTGTCAGATGTAATGATGTCAGCTTTGTATAGAGTGAGCTCTTTTTCAGCGAAAATAGCAATTAGCTTGGAGCCCACGATGAACTTGACTTTCTGATGAAGACTAGAAGGAACTGCACCAGCCGAATGGATCCAGGGCCTTCCTAACAGCAAGTTATAGACAGCCGCAATGTGTAAAACTTGAAATTTAATTATGAAGGTTACTGGTCCTATCTCAACAGGCATTTCAATTTCCCCCATGGCTTCCCTCCGAGATCCATCAAAGGCACGGATGATCATACCACTATTTTTCAAGTAAGTTTGGTCCATTCCCAGCCTTTCCAGAGTAGAATACGGACACACGTTCAATGCCGACCCATTATCTATCAGTACTTTGGCTACCATTCTTCCTCTTGTTCTTACGGCGATATGCAAAGCCCGAGTATGACTTGTTCCATCAGCCGGAATCTCGTCATTAGAGAAAGTGATGATGTTTGGCGCCATAATGAGACTGACCATGTCATGTAGATTGTCTGGAGTGAAACTCTCGGGCACATGAGCATCCTTGAGGATCTTTATTAAAGCATTCTAGTGCACCTCAGAAGTGAGCAGTAAACCCAACATCGAAATATGGGTTGGGGCTTTCCTAAGCTGTTCCATGATATCGTAATTGACCTTTCCTAAAGCTTTGGTGAATTCTGACTTCTCCTGGTCTGTTGGTTGGTTGGAGCACTCTCCTTCTTTATCCTTCCCCTTCCTTTTTCTTTCCACTTCAATAGAGGTATAAAGGCGCCCTGACCGAGTCATTCCCCCTATTTCTGTTACGGGCTCTCCGATGCCCTTATCAGATGGGTAATTCCATGGGACGTTATGAAGATTGGGTATTGGTGTTTGGCTTATGGTGGGAAGAGTTATCCTTGGGTTTACGAGCAAAGGGATTGCTACAGGTGAAGGGTTGGTGAGGACGGGTAGAGTGGTGGGCACATTCGGCTTCTTTGGCAAGACTAATGGTAGCTTAGGTTGTGTGTTTCCTTGGTTGTTGGTTTGAGGTTCAGGTCGAGCCATAGTGATCATGGGTTCAGGTTCAAACAATGTATTAAGGACAAGGGGATAATGGGAAGGGTCTAGTAAGGCTCCTATGGTTAAGTTCATGTCAGGTTGATAAGATTGCGTGGTTAGGAAGGAAGGATTTTGGTATTCGGGCTCCTCTAAGGCAAGAATTGTCCTTTCTGAGATTGCGGTAAATGTGTTGCACAGGGGGTTCCCCCTAGCATTCCCGCTTCCCAATGGTATGTTCTCCTGAAGCTTGTACCCATGGCCTTCACTATTATAGAGGAAGTTGGACTAGTATTCATTACCTATAACAATGACGACAACAGTTACAAATTAGAGTTTGGTTCCTGGAGAAATCTATGCATTGCATATCCTAGGGTGCCCCTCTTTAGGAGGGAGACTAAACATGATGTATTGGCTCACTTTTGGAGATAGGGGATTTGCCCCTGTATGTAGATACCTTACCTGTCAGGTAGGAACCTTCAATCATTCATGCATTCATTCATAAAAATAAATAAGTACATTAAGTTTTGGGTTTGAAATACAAAAGAATTGAAATACATTTTAATAGGGGGAGGAAGAACATTTTCCTTTGGACTTCCACCTATCTACTTTTACAAAGAGAAACCCTAAACTACTCTTGAGTCTTCGGATTTGCCTTCCTTGGATTTGATGTCGAGGAGGTCGCTGAGAGACCTTGTTGACTGATTGCCCCTTGTCTTCTTGGCAACCCTATCTCCGTGAGCATAGAGGGATTGGGGCCCCTCTTATGGAATGAATCGAGATGCATGCAATGAGTCCTTAGGGTTACGTGGGAACCCTTAGGGTTTGTGTAGGTTTAATGCAAATGAGAGTGACTTTGGTGTTTTAATGCAAAGGAGAGTGACTTTGGTGTCGCTCTCAATGGGTTGATCATATGCATGAGAATGCAATGACTTGAGTTACTTGGAACTCTTGTCTTGACATGGAATATTGAATGCATGAACATGAATATGCAAAAAGTATAAGGAGAGAAGGTACAATTGAAGTAAACATGCATGCATGAACAGTTAGACAGGCATTATAACAGTATAAATACAGTCAGTATAACAGCAGGTATAAATGAAAGTAAGAGCAGTCGCCATTTCCTTCGTGATTTTGAAAATGGTGCTCGTGTCCTAAATCCGGTAGAGGTTCGGCTATGCATGGTGTCTATATGAGTATGAGGTTGACGGTTGACTAATGCATCCTAAAAAGGCTCGGTCCCCGGATCTTCAAACCTAGGCCCACTCCCAGAGGTGGTGCCATGATCGGTTGGTGATCCGAGCGGGGGAACCATCAAGAGGCCGTAGGCGAAGAAACTGACACAGCATCTTGCCCACAACCAATATACCGTTCCCCCTTTTTAACTAGAAAGGACATATCAGGGTATGCAAGTATGCAGAAAGCAAGTGCACATGCAGTGTGTATGTGATTTTTAAAAGTGGAGGAAAGGGCCAACAACTCCCATTCATCCTGTACATCACATTCATGCAAAGCAGTTAATAAAACTTAAGCAAAAAGCGCACCTACAAAACAAAGATGCAAGTGTTAGTATGTGGATGGCAAACATAATACAAGATAATATGAGTAAATGCACGTTTTTTGAAAACAATTTTGAAAATTTGGTTTTGAAGATTTAAAGTGAATAGGATTGAACCAAGTTAATTGAAGACTCTACATGGGTGAAGGGTAAAGAGACATGACTAACGGCCTAACCCTCTAAGTGTCCCTAGTGGAGTCACCAGCTGTCGCGCCCAGATTTTTCGCACTCGAGGAATACTCACCCAAGCGGGAAAAATGCTGTACTCTCTCGTTAGAACTCACCCTTCTAAAAGAATGAGTGCGACTAGGTTTGAATTGAAAATTTGATTTGAATAAAGGGCTTTTGAAAAAGATTTAGAGTCGCCACCTAACTTGATTAAGGTGAGTTAGGTCACCTAAAAACTAAGCATAATCCGAAAACTACACTTAGGGTTTTTGAAAAACAATTTTGAAAAACATCCTCAAGAGAGGGTTTTTAAGAAAACAGGTTGTTTGGCAACCTTTAGAAAACATTTAGCCCTTTTTGAAAAATAACTCCTTTTTGGTCTTTGAAAACAGTGATCCTAGGTTCGGAGGTTAGTTACATGCAGGGAAGACGCACTAAGCTATCACCCTACCCTGCCCTTTCGGTACCTATATGTCAATCTACCTCAGATTCACCTATGAGAGTCTTCAACCAACTATAATTCAATCCTACCCACTTTGAAAAACAATACTTGAAAAGAAACTAACATGATGTATGCTATGCAAGTGCAAGTTAAGATAATTTAAAAATAGATTTGAAAAGAGATTTGAAGAGATAGAATTGAAATTGAAAATTTTAAAAATTTGGAAATAGAAATTTGAAAATAAAAATTTTGAAATTGGAATTTTGAAAGTAGATTGGAATTTTGAGATTTGAAAAGATTTTGGAAACCGCACCCATGAGGGTGGAATTGAAAGTTTGAAAAGTGTTGTGACCGCACCTATGAAGGTTGCCTACATATCCCTTTAGGAGAATCAGGTCAGTCGTAGTTCGGACAAGAGTCTGATTGAAAATAGAAGAGTTGATTGGAAGAAGGAGATTTGAATTGGAAATTGAATTTGATTTGAGATTAGAAGAGGAGATTGGAAATTGAAATTGAGAAGATTAGACTTGCTTTGGAAAGATTGATTTTGGAAAGATTTGGTTTTGGAAAGATGGAGGTTTAGGAAACCTAGTCTTAGGAAAGGTAGGAGACCTAGGAAAGACTTGAGAGTTTAAGAAAGATTGGATTTAGGAAAGGTTCGAATTAGGAAAGTTTCATTTTTGGAAAGTTTTGAAATTAGGAAAGTTTTGACTTAGGAAAGTTTTGAAAATTGGAATGTTTCGTTTTAAGAAAGGTTTTGAAATAGGAAAGTGTTAAATTTATAAATGTTTTAAATTAAGAAAGTTTAGTTTAAGAAAGACTTAGAATTTAGAAAGTTTTGAGTTTAGGAAAGTTTTAGATTTGAAAAGATTTGAAGTTTAAGAAAGTTTAGAATTTAGAAAGTTTTTAGGTTTAGAAAGTCTTAACTTAAGAAAGTCTTGAATTAAGAAAGTTTTGAATTTAGAAAGATTTGAGATTTAGAAAGTTTAAGATTTAGAAAGTTTTAGGGGTTTAGAAAATCTTGAAATTAGGAAAAGTTTGAGTTTAAGAAAAGTTTGAAAACTTGAATTTGAAAAGTTAAGATTTGGAAAGAAAGTAGAATTAGGAAAGGGTTGAATTAGGAAAGATTTTTGTGTTCAAGTTTTTGGAAACTTAAGGTTTAGGAAAGTGGAAGTTTAGGAAGGAGTTGAATTTAGGAAAGATTTGAATTTTGAAACTTAAGGAAAGATTCAAAGTTTAGGTTTAGGAACCTTATGGTTTAGGAAGGTAGGAAATTAGGAAGGAATTGAATTGGGAAAGGTTTGGGATTTGTTTCCAAAAACGGAGGACTGGATCTAGTTTCCTAAACGGGAAGATTGGATTTGGTTTTCTAAAGGGAAGATAGGATTTGGCAAGGATTTAGAAGGGGAGATTCTAGAAACCCTAGTTTTGAAAAATTATAGTTTCGACGTAGAAAAGAGGTTTTGGAAATGTGTATAGTTTGGATGTGAAAACAACAGATTTTGGAAACCTAGGTTTGGGGCAAAGTTTGAAAATCATGTTTTTAGAAAGAAAATTAGGGTTTCCTAATCGTTGGTTCTAGGGCTTGACTTGGGCTTCTTAGGAGAGAGTTTTTGGAAAGTGCGTTTTTGGAAACGAAGGTTTTCTAGAAAGGAATCCTAGGGAGGAATGTTTGCAAAGTGAATTTGAAGAGGGAGTTTTTGGAAAAAGATTTTAAAGAGAAGGAGTTTTGGAAAGTGTGTTTTTAGAAGCGTAGATTTTAGAAGGAAAATCCTAGAGAGGAAATTTCTAGAAGGAAGATTTTGGAAAGAGAGTTTTTAGAAAGGTTTTTTTAGAGAGTTTTTAGGAAAGTGAATCTAGGGAGTGTTTTTAGAAAGTGAATTTTGAGGAAAAGATTTTGGAAAGGAGTTGGAAAAGAGAGTTTTGAAAAATAGATTTTGGAAGGGAGTTTTTGAAAACAATTTTGAAGAGAAGAGTTTTAGGAAAGTATGTTGAAAAAGAAATTTTTAGGAAGAGATTTATGAAGAGAGAGTTTTTTGGAAAGTATGAAAACGTCTCACTTTCCTAAAGCGATTCTAGCCATAAGAGGGCTAGAACCACTTTAAGAAAGTGGTTTTGGAAAACAACAAGGGTTGAAAATATGGACCAAATGTAAGCACCCCATTTTTTACCGCTCGGCAGTCTACACTCCGTCGAAACTTGTTTTCAAGTCATTATGGACATATTCCAATCGAAACCAATCCTCTAGTCCAAATTCCGTCTTTCCATCCCTTCGCAGGCCTGTCACGCCCAAATATAGGCAAAATGACCAAAATGCCCTTAGGGGCACTGTCCTTTCTTATTTCAATTCCAATCCCTCTCTTAAGACAGTTTATTCCTCGAGACGGTCCGAGTAACAAAACTACTCACAAAACCGTTAGGGTGGCGGAAACACTCACAAAACCGTTAGAGTGGCGGAAACACTCACAAAACCGTCAGAGTGGCGGAAACACTCACAAAACCGTCTGAGTGGCGGATGTCGCGCCCAGATTTTTCGCACTCGAGGAATACTCACACAAGTGGGAAAAATGATGTACTCTCTCGTTAGAACTCACCCTCCTAAAAGAATGAGTGCCACTAGGTTTGAATTGAAAATTTTGATTTGAAATAAAGGGCTTTTGAAAAAGATTCGGAGTCACCACCTAACTTGATTAAGGTGAGTTAGGTCACCTAAAAACTAAGCATAATCCGAAGACTACACTTAGGGTTTTGGAAAACGATTTTGGGAAAAACCACCTCAAGAGAGGGTTTTTAAGAAAAACAGGTTGTTTGGCAACCTTTGGAAAACATTTAGCCCTTTTTAGAAAAATAACTCCTTTTTGGTCTTTGAAAACAGTGATCTAATTTCGGAGGTTGGTTAGGTGTAGGGAAGACGCACTAAGCTATCACCCTACCCCGCCCTTTCGGTACCTACATGTCAATCTACCCTAGATTCACCTATGAGAGTCTTCAATTGACTATAGTTCAACCCTATTTACTTTTAGAAAAACAATGTTTGAAAAATATGATGCATGATATGCAAGCAATAGAAAAGAATTGAAAAATAGATTTAAAAGGAGATTGCTTTGATTTGAAAATAGATTTGAAAAGATGGAATTGAAATTGAAAATTTTGAAAATTTGAAAATAGAAATTTGAAAATGGAAAGTTTGAAAATAGATGGGAATTTGAGATTTGGAAAGAATTTTGAAACCGCACCCACGAGGGTGGAATTGAAAGTTTGAAAAATATTGTGACCGCACCTATGAAGGTTGCCTACGTATCCCTTTGGGGGAATCAGGTCAGTCGTAGTTCGGACTAGAGTTCAATTGAAAAGAGAAGAGTGGATTTGAAGAAGGAGATTGAATTGGAAATTGAATTTGATTTGAAATTGGAAGAGGAGATTGGAAATTGAAATTGAGAAGATTGGACTTTGATTTGAAGAGATGGATTTGGACTTGTTTTGAAAAAGAGAAGGTTTGAGAAAACCTAGACTTAGGAAAGATAGGAGACCTAGGAAAGACTTGAGATTAAGAAAGATTGGATTGAAATGTTGGATTTGGAAGATTTGGAAAGATTAGATTTTAGGAAATATTCGAATTAGGAAAGGTCCGAATTAGGAAAGTTTCGAATTAGGAAAGTTTGAGGTTTAAGAAAGTTTCAACTTAGGAAAGTGTTGTTTTAGGAAAGGTTTTAAAAAGGGAAGTTTTTAACTTAGGAAATGTTTGAATTAAGAAAAGGAAAAGTTTTGAATTAAGAAAGCTTTGGGTTTAGAAAGTTTTGAATTAAGAAAGCTCCATTTTAAGAAAGGTTTTGAAAAAGGAAAGGTTTTGAGAATAAGAAGTTTTGAAAATAGGAAAGTTTTGGATTTGGAAAGATGTTGAAGTTTTGGAAAGTTCAGAGTTTAGAAAGATTTGGGTTTAGAAAGATTTAACTTAAGAAAGTTTTGAATTTAGGAAGCTTAGAATTTTAGAAAGATTTGAAATTTAGAAGGTTTAGGATTTAGAAAGTTTTAGAAAGTCTTGAAATTAGGAAAGGCTTGAGTTTAGGAAAGGTTTGAAAACTTAGGTTTAAGAAGTTAAGATTTGAAAAGAGGGTAGAATTAGGAAAGATTTGAAAGTTGAGTTTTAAAGTTTAGGAAAGATTTTTATGTTCAAGTTTTGGAAACTTAAGATTTAGGAAAGTGAAAGTTTAGGAAGGATTTGAATTAGGAAAGAGTTGGACTTTGAAATTTAAGGAAATGTTTAGAGTTAGGTTTAGGAAACTTATGGTTTAGGAAGGAATTGAATTAGGAAAGGTTTAGATTAAGAAGGGATTGGATTTGGTTTCTAAAAGAGAAAGGTTGGATTTTGTTTCCAAAAAAGGAGGACGGGATCTAGTTTCCTAAACGGAAAAATTTGATTCGGTTTCCTAAAGGGAAGATAGGATTTGGTAAGGATTTGGAAAGGGAGACTCTAAAAACCCTAGGTTTGGAAAATTATAGTTTGGACGTAGAAAATAGGTTTTGAAATTATGTATAGTTTGGATGTAAAAACAAGAGATTTTGGAAACCTAGGTTTGGGGCAAAGTTTGAAAACCATGTTTTTGGGAAGAAAATTTAGGGTTTCCTAATTGTGGGTTCTAAGGCTTGACTTGGGCTCTAAGGAAAATGGATTTTTAGAAAGTGCATTTTTTAGAAACAAAGGTTTTCTAGGAGGGAATCCTAGGAAGTAGTTTTTGGAAAGATTTTGAAGAGGGAATTTTTGAAAAGATTTTTGGAAAGAAGGAATTTTCGGAAAGCATGTTTTTGGAAACGTAGATTTTTGGAAGGAAGATCCTAGGGGGAAATTTCTAGAAGGGAGATTTTGGAAAAGAGAGTTCTTGGAAAGATTTTTAGGGAAGCGTTTTTAGAAAGTAGATTTTGGGGAGAGGATTTTGGAAAGAAGTTTTTGAAAACAATTTTGAAGAGGAGAGTTTTAGGAAAGTATATTGAAAAAGAGATTTTTAGGAAGAGATTTTAAAGAGAGAGTTTAGAAGGAGTAAAAACATCTCATTTTCCTAAAGCAATTCTAGCCATAAGAGGGCTAGAACCACTTTAGGAAAGTGGTTTTGAAAACAACATGATTCGAAAATATAGACCATAAAAGGTCACTTTTAATGTAACACTTTCCTAAAGTAACCCTAGCCATGGAAAAGCTAGAATCACCCTAGGATTGTGATCTTGAAAACATGTTTTTGAAAAAGAGCTTTTGATGCAATTTTGAAAACAAATTTGAAAACGATTTTTGAAAACAACTGTTTGAAAACAAATTTTGGAAGATGCAAGACTATGATATGCACAATGCAATTTGGGGTCGTGAACATACAAGGTTAAGGCTTCACCACATAATCAAGGGGGCCGGACCCACGTGATCTTTGGTTAGACTAGAAGAAAGCCCCCGACACGGTGACTCTCCAATAGTCCAATCCTACACATAGACCGGGAATCCCCTTGTTTCAAGCATGCAAAGAAAGGGGGGAAAGAGATGGGGGATTAAAATAGAGAAAACCCAAGTGGGTTGGAGAGAGAAGAGAGAGGGGGGAAGTGCGGAAATTTAAATAGGGAGCCTACCTTGTATCTTGTTTATTTTGCGCGCCGTGCGGTCTTCGGTCTTCGGTCTTCGGTCTTCGGTCTTCGGTCTTCGGTCTTTGTCTTGATCTTCTTCTTCAACCTTCAAGGATTGTCTTCAAGCTTTAGATGGTAGCTCTTCAAGTCTTCCAAGGATGGTTGAAGGTTAGGGTATGAGTGTATGGAGGAGTCTATGAGTGTATAGGAGGCTAGGGTTTGTGTATAGTGGCTAGGGTTTGGAAAACCTAGGGAGGCTAGGGTTTTGGAGGTGCTCGAGCTCTGTATATCGAAGTATAGGATTTTTAGGTTAAGTTTTCAGTCCCTTTTCACGTTGAACGAGGCTCTGTATTTATAGAGGGAAGACAAGCCTGGCGCCTGCTGCAGTGGCGCCAAGCCAAATTATACACTGGCGCCACTAGTAGTGGCGCCAGCCATTTAGGAAACAATTAAGGTCGGCAAGCAACGTATCTTTGACTAGATTTGGGCGCCTGTCCTAGTGACTACCATGTAAACTTTAGCCTGGCTTCACTAGGAGTGACTCCGGAGTGTCCGGGAATGATTTGAAGGAGCCGGGAGTGACCCGGAAGGCCGGAAAGGAGCAGGAACACTTGAAATAATGTCCTGGAGGTATTTGACTTGAAAAGTGAGGATAAGATGTGTCGGAAAGGTTGACCGAGCCTTTAGGGGCAAAACGGTCAACTAGACCGGAAAACTGCTGGGACAGACTCGGACTGTCCCGAAACAAGACTTGGGATCTAGAAACATTATTTAGAATGTTCCCAGAGGTTGCCGGTTTGATTCCCAGAGCCGGTGTGGTCGGAAAAGGAGACCGGCCCACTAGGGGCAAAACGGTCATTTTGCACCAGGTTTGCCGGAACTGACTTGGAATGGTCCGGAAAGGTAAAGGAAGGTTGAGAACACTATAGAAAGTGCTCCCGGGTTATTACCGGTTTGATACCCAGAGCTGGTGTGGTTGAAAAAGGAGACCGGCCCTCTAGGGGCAAAACAGTCATTTTGTACCGGGTTGGCCGGAACTGACTCGGAATGGTCCGGAAAGGTAAAGGAAGGATGAGAATACTATAAAAAGTATTCTCGGGACATTACCGGTTTGATACTCAAAGTCGGTGTGGTTCCCGGGGCGTTCGGATGCCTAGGGGCAAAATGGTCATCTTGACCGGAAAGTCTCGAAAAAAGGTCCTAAGGGTAGTTTGGTCCTTTTCCTCCGAAGTGGGCTAACAGCCACTAGTGTTGACCTAGGTTTTGAGTGTTTTCGCCACTCTAATGGTGTGAGTATTTCCGTTACTCGAACGGGGTTAATGATTTGTGAGTATTTCCGCTACTCGGACGGTTCTGTGAGTATTTCCGCTACTCTAACGGTTTTATGAGTATGTCCGCTACCCTAACGGTTCTGTGAGTATTTTCGCTACTCTAACGGTTGTGTATTTCCGCTACTCTAACAGCTCTATGAGTATTTCCGCTACTCTAACGGTTGAGTATTTTCGCTACTCTAACGGCTCTGTAAGTATTTCTGCTACTCTAACGGTTTTGTGAGTATTTCCGCTACTCTAACGGTTTTGTGATTAGTTTTGCTACTCGGACCGTCTCGAGGAATAAACTGTCTCGAGAGAGGGATTGGAAAGGGGTCTTACCGTCTCCGAAGAGACGTGCTTGGATTGGAATCGTCTCGAGGAACAAACTGTCTCGAGAGACGGATTGGAAAGGGGTCTTATCGTCTCCGAAGAGACGTGCCTAGATTGGAACCGTTTCGAGGAATAAACTGTCTCAGGAGAGGGATTGGAAAGGGGTCTTACCGTCTCCGAAGAGACGTGCCTGGGTTTTGAGTGTTTTCCGCCACTCTGACGGTGTGAGTATTTCCGCTACTCTAACGGTTTGGTGAGTACTTCCGCTACTGTAACGGTTTGGTGAGTAGTTTCGCTACTCGGACCGTCTCAAGGAATAAACTGTCTCGAGAGAGGGATTGGAATTGGAATACGAATGGACAATGCCCCTAAGGGCATTTTGGTCATTTTGCCTCTATTTGGGCCTGACAGGCCCGCGAAGCAATGGAAAGACGGAATTTGGACTAGAGGATTGGATTCGATAGGAATATGTCCACAATGACTTGAAAACAAGTCTGGACAGAGTGTAGACTGCCGAGCGGTCAAAAATGGGGTGCTTACAGCTGCCCCTCTTTTTTTGTCTTTGCTTGTCAAAGACAGAAAACGATAAGAGTAAGTGTCCCATGTTGACCGCGAGGCAGTCGGAGGGACGGATACTGAAAATCTTCTGACAACGGGGGTCGAAAACGGATAACGGGCCAAAAAGGCCTTCGAAAACAAGTTTTGGCGGGAAAAAGGGCAAAATTGCCCAGAATTTATAACTGGCGCCACTAGTAGTGGGGCCTATGGTAAAAACCAACTGGCGCCCTGCTAGTGGCACCAGGCCTAAAGCTAAAAACCAGAAAATTTCTGGTTCGAACATCTACAGGATTTGAAGAGTTTTTGGAGAATCCGAGAGTCTTCAAGTGGAAACCGACTTGAACCTTGAAGGAGCCTTCTTTGGGTACCGTGGGTGATTGCCGGAGGGAGTCCACGTCGCCGGAAAAGTCGCCGGTGAACTTCCAAAAGGTGAGTCTTCAAATTTTGTTGATTTTGATGTGTAGAACTTCATTTGAATCATGTGAATAGTGGAAATTGATGTTTTGATGATGTTGTTTTTGCAATTTGATGGTTGTTTGATTGAATTTGAATGATTTTTCATGAATGTGTGAAGAGGGTTTTCTGCAGGATTAGGGGATTTGTTCCTACAGACTTGGGCATTGAGTTTTCTGGCTATGTTTTTGTGCAATGTGCCTTAGAAAAATGTGTTTGATAACTGTATGAAGTTTCGTGATTTTTTGAAAACTCGGTGAATTTTTGATTTTTTGAAAAATAGAAAATATTTAGAAAATTAGAAAAAATTAGAAAATTCAAGAAATTGATGAAATTTTTGAAGTTTGAAATTTGGAAAAATGTAGGAATATTTTGAAAACATTTGAGGTGATTTTGAAAAATTTTGGAAGCCTTTTGAAAACCATTGATTTATTTGAAAAATAAAACATGAGTTTTGAAAATTTTGAAAAATTGGAGAGTGTGCACGGGTGCCATTGTCATGTGATTGTAGTGTTGGAAGATGTATATTTCGTGTTTTGTGTTGATGTCATGGGCGTTGTAGGGGCCACTTTTAAACGGGACTCTGCCGAAATTTTTAGAAATTAAGAAAACAGTTGGTTAAAGTTTTAGAAATAAAATCTTTTTGAAGGAAAAAGGCAGAGAACCCTTGAGATGTGATTTGGAGTTGGAAAATCAAGATGTGTGAAAATTTTATTTTTGATTTGTTATTCAAAATCCTTTATTTGTTTTGTGTTATTTGTTTATTTGATTTTACTGTTATTTAAACTGCATGGGTGGTATATTAACATCACTTACCTTGGCTTACCTTTTCAGGATGGCAGATGGAGTTTTGGGTCGGCTGAGAGCCTGGCACAGTAGTTACCCTCCAGATGAGCAGGATATCTTTCGTCGGTCCTTCGGTCGGGTGGCTTCGCTTTTATCAGTGCGGCTTATTCCCGGACTCATGGAGGCAGTGATCCCTTTCTAGCAGCCAGACTTGTCTCTTTTCCGCTTTGGAGAGTGTGAGCTTACCCCTACTCCTCGCGAGTATGGGTTCCTTCTTGGCTTCCGAGATGTTTTTGCTGACATTGTGGGACCCCTTTTTCCAGATGGTTGTATTACAATGGTTTCGTCCCAGCTCGGATTAAGATGCGCAGTTCTTTCATCTTCTTCTTTGCCCCAGTTTCCCTATGTTCCAGCAGAGTTCCTCTTTTCCCATTTTGAGTTCCCTACGGGTATGCGAGTTCATTCAGGTGAGTGGCACACCTCCCAGGATTGGGCTATTTCTCGTATGGTTGCCTTAGCCTTGCTTCTGCTGAACTTCTTGGTGTTCCCCCGAGACGATGATTTAGTGGACTGTCGACTCTGTGCACCACTGGCCTTGATCCGTACAGGGCATTCCTATGCTCCTATGATTGTAAGGGAGACCTTCGTGAGTCTTACGAGATTCCAGCAGTCCCTTGCCGCTCGTTTCTGCGGGTGCACTACTCTCTTCCAGCTCTTGGCAATTAGTCATTTGTTTGTTACACCCTTGTTTCAGCACACGTGGTATCCTAAGCTCGATCATATACATTCTCTGGCGAGATCTCAGGGTGTCATGGCAGATGAGGGGAGATTCCCGCAGACCGTTGCGTCCTGGGCGGACTATCTTCAGGGCATGAGGTCGGGCACAGTCAGGTGGTATTCAGGGCTGGTTGGTAGGTATTGCTTGAGAGTTCGGCCTTCCGGGAGAGCCTTCGTGCCCCTAGCAGGCTTGCGGGGCATTGCCCCTTTCTTCGGGATTCAGGTTCTACGACAACTTGGTAGGAGTCAGGATATCCCTTTTCTAGTTTCTGCAGCTGAGTTTACTCTTATCTTTGAGGCGTCGATTCCTAGAGCATTGGTGGAGAAAGTTATGGATATATGGAGATCTTTGCTTCCTCATGTTGATGATGATGGTCCCTTCTCTGACATGCCCCCTGCGACCGAGGCCTATCATTACTGGCTTCGACGCTACATGTTGGGTCCTAGCAGACTCGGGGATCTTCTCATTGAGACTCCTTTACCTCCTGTAGGCTATACCAACTTCTTGACTGCTATGATTGTTCAGGGGCGTCACCACAGACGGGAGAACCGTCACCTAATACGGATATTGCATGACCGACTGAGGATGAGAGACGCTGAGGTAGTTTTTCTAGAGAGGCGATTAGCATCAACCAGATCGGCACATGATGACCCTCCTTCGGGTGCTGTGAGGGCCCGCAGGCGGCCACGAGGCGTTCTAGGCAGTTCTCCTTCCCTGGAGGGTGATGTGATGGATGGCCCGTCCTTGCGGGAGGCTATGGAGTCCCTTACTCGAGAGAGGGACATGCTTCTGGCTAGATGTGCTGACTATGAGCGAGGCCAGCCTGGGTCTTGTGTCGCTGGTACTTCTTCGAGTGCTCCTCCTGTGACTGGCGAGCCAGTGGATCCCTGCATAGCTGATTCCTCCTCTGATGACGACGGGGAGCGATATATTTTTGCCCCTCGCTCTTAGATTTGTTGATTTCTGCATTTGTAGAAAAACATACTTTGTTTAGTGTTATGCCTCTTTTATCTTATGAATTCATGACTTCCTGTGCTTTTGGTATAATTTCCCTGTATGATTAGTATAGTAACAAATTTGGAAAAAAATTAAATGAGAATTGCAGTTTAATGAAAAATAACTCCCTTTCGTTTGATTTTTTGACTCACTGATTGTTCCGCGAAAGGGACCTCTGCTTCCTTTTACCCTAACTGGGCTAAACCGGAGAATGCCTTTCAAGACGCTTTTCAACTTTTACACTGTTGCTTTCATACCTTAACTTCTGGGGAATGTAGTAGCTCGAGCTATTTTTTATATCTAAATCTCTTGCTCCCACCCCCCCTTTATTTTTATTTTTTATTTTTTTGCTGTTTTTGCTACTAGTGCCCCTGAGGGTTTTCACTAGTCCCAGCTCTGTCATTTTTGCACCAAGGCGCCTTTGCAGGTTTTCACCAGGGTCGACAGTTTTGTATCTTGCCGCATCCCTACCTTTTTACCTACGGCGCCCTTTCTGGTTTTCACCGCATCCTCGGGAAGCACTTAACTTTTCTCTCTTCTTTCTCTCTCTTTCCTCAGCTTGGTCTCGGGTTTCTGTTGAGAAGCTCCTAAGCGCTACTTGCATCATTTTCCATCCCATGCCATATTTAGTAAGCTCATTTGGACTAATCAATTTGACTCCAATATAAGAGGACTTTCTAGGGGTTATGGTGTTGGTATTTACTTTTGAAATAAAAAGAAAAGGCTCAAGCCTACCACTCTACTAGTGATCACTTTTGATAGGCTTTTTTTTTTTTTTGTGGTTCAATGGCACTTTTCCTGCTGTAAGCACCCCATTTTTGACCGCTCGGCAGTCTACACTCCGTCCAGACTTGTTTTCAAGTCATTGTGGACATATTCCAATCGAAATTAATCCTCTAGGTTCAAATTCTGTCTTTCCATCGCTTCGCGGGCCCGTCAGGCCCAAATAGAGGCAAAATGACCAAAATGCCCTTAGGGGCATTGTCCTTTCTTATTCCAATTCCAATCCCTCTCTCGAGATAGTTTATTCCTCGAGATGGTCCGAGTAGCAAAACTACTCAGAAAACCGTCAGAGTGGCGGAAACACTCACAAAACCATTAGAGTAGCGGAAATACTCACACCGTTAGAGTAGCGGAAACACTCAAAACCCCGGCACGTCTCTTCGGAGTCGGTAAGACCCCTTTCCAATCCCTCTCTCGAGACAGTTTATTCCTCGAGACGGTTCCAATCCAAGCACGTCTCTTCGGAGTCGGTAAGACCCCTTTCCAATCCCTCTCTCGAGACAGTTTATTCCTCGAGACGGTTCCAATCCAGGCACGTCTCTTCGGAGACCGTAAAACCCCTTTCCAATCCCTCTTTCGAGACAGTTTATTCCTCGAGACGGTCCAAGTAGCAAAACCACTCACACAACCGTTAGAGTAGCGGAAATACTCACAGAACCGTTAGAGTAGCGGAAATACTCACAAAGCCGTTAGAGTAGCGGGAATACTCAACAGTTAGAGTAGCGGAAATACTCACAGAACTGTTAGAGAAGCGGAAATACTCACAGAGCTGTTAGAGTAGTGAAAATACTCAACCGTTAGAGTAGCGGAAATACTCACAGAATTGTTAGAGTAGCACAAATACTCACAGAACCGTTAGAGTAGCGGAAATACTCACAGAACCGTTAGAGTAGCGGAAATACTCACAAAGCCGTTAGAGTAGCGGAAATACTCAACAATTAGAGTAGCGGAAATACTCACAGAACCGTTAGAGTAGCGGAAATACTCACAGAGCTGTTAGAGTAGCGAAAATACTCAACCGTTAGAGTAGTGGAAATACTCACAGAACTGTTAGAGTAGCGGAAATACTCACAGAACCGTTAGAGTAGCGGAAATACTCACAGAACCATTAGAGTAGCGGAAATACTCTCCAATCGTCAACCCCGTCCAAGTAGCGGAAATACTCAACCCCGTCCGAGTGGCGGAAACACTCAAAACTTAGGTCAACACCCGTGGCTGTTAGCCCACTTCGGTGGAAAATAACCAGACTACCCTGAGGGCCTTTTCCGAGACTTTTCGGTCAAGATGACCATTTTGCCCCTAAGCATCCGAATGCCTCGGGAACCACATCGGCTCTGGGTATCAAATCGGTAATGCCCCGAGAATACTTTTTATAGTATTCTCGACCTTCCTTTACCTTTCCAAACCTTTCCGAGTCAGTTCCGGCCAACCCGATACAAAATGACCGTTTTGCCCCTAGAGGGCCGGTCTCCTTCTTCGACCACACCGGCGCTGGGTATCAAACCGGTAATGTCCCAAGAATACTTTTTATAGTGTTCTCAACCTTCCTTTACCTTTCCAGACCATTCCGAGTCAATTCCGGTGAACCCGGTACGAAATGACCATTTTGCCCCTGGTGGGCCGGTCTCCTTTTCCGACCACACCGGCTCTGGGTAGCAAACCGGCAACCTCTGGGAACATTCTAAATAATGTTTCCAGATCCCAAGTCTTCTTCCGGGACAGTTTGAGTCTGTCCTGGCAGTTTTCCGGTCCGGTTGACCGTTTTGCCCCTAAAGGCTCGGTCAACCTTTCCGACACATCCAATCTTCATTTTTCAAGTCAAATACCTCCAGGACACTATTTTAAGTGTTCCTGCTCCTTTCCGGCCTTCCGGGTCACTCCTGACTCCTTCTAATCATTCCCGGACTTTCCGGAGTCACTCCTAATGAAGCCAGGCTAAAGTTTACATGGTAGTCACTAGTACAGGCGCCAAAATCTAGTCAAAGATACGTTGCTTGCCGACCTTAAATCTTTCCTAATTGGCTGGCGCCACTAGTAGTGGCGCCAAACCAAAAAATGGCCTGGCGCCACTGTTAGTGGCGCTAGTGTAAATTTTGCCCTGGCGCCACTGCAACAGGCGCCAAGCTTGTCCAACTTCTATAAATACAGAGCCTCGTTCAACGTGAAAAGGGTTTGCAAACTTAACCTAGAAATCACACAATTCGATATACAGAGCTCGAGCACCTCAAAAACCCTAGCCTCCCTAGGTTTTCCAAACCCTAGCCACCCTACACAAACTCTAGCCTCCTATACACTCATATACACCCTCATACACTCATACCCTAACCTTCAACCATCCTTGGAAGACTTGAAGAGCTGCCATCCAAAGCTTGAAGACAACCATTGAAGACTGAAGGTGAAGATCAAGACAAAGACCGAAGACCGAAGACTGCACGGCGTGCAAAATAAACAAGAAACAAGGTATGCTTTCTCTTTAATTTTCTGCACTTCCCCCCTCTCTATTCTCTCTCCAACCCACTTGGGTTTTCTCTATTTTAATCCTCCATCTCTTTCCCACCATTTCTTTGCATGCTTGAAACAAGGGGATTCCCGGTCCATGTGTAGGATTGGACTATTGGAGAGTCACCATGTCGGGGGCTTTCTTATAGTCTAACCAAAGACCACGTGGGTCCAGCCCCCTTGATTATGGGGTGAAGCCTTAACCTTGTATGTTCATGACCCCAAATTGCATTGTGCATATCATAGTCTTGCATCTTCCAAAATTTGTTTTCAAACTCGTTTTCAAAACCGTCTTCAAACTTATTTTCGAAATTTGCATCAAAATCTCCTTTTCAAAAACTTGTTTTCAAAACCACAATTCTAGGGTGATTCTAGCCTTTCCATGGCTAGGGTTGATTTAGGAAAGTGTTATATTAAAAGTGGCCTTTTGGCCTATATTTTCAAACTTTGTTTTCAAAACCACTTTCTTAAAGTGGTTGTAGCCCTCTTATAGCTAGAATCGCTTTAGGAAAGTGAGACATTTTTATACCTTCTAAAAAACTCTCTTTAAAAATCTCTTCCTAAAAATCTTTTTTTCAACATACTTTCCTAAAACTCTCTTCTCCAAAAATTGTTTTCAAAAACTCCATTCCAAAATCTATTTTTCAAAACTCCCTGTTTCAACTCCTTTCCAAAATCCTCTCCCCAAAATCCACCTTCTAAAAACGCTCTCTAAAAATCTTTCCAAAAACTCTCTTTTCCAAAATCTCCCTTCTAGAAATTCTCCCCTAGGATCTACCTTCCAAAATCTACATTTCCAAAAACACACTTTCCAAAAACTCCTTCCTAGGATTCCCTTCTAGAAAACCTTCGTTTCCAAAAAAAGCACTTTCCAAAAATCTTTTTCCTTAGAGCCCAAGTCAAGCCCTAGAACCCACAATTAGGAAACCCTAAATTTTCTTCCCAAAAACATGGTTTTCAAACTTTGTCCCAAACCTAGGTTTCCAAAACCTCTCGTTTTCTACATCAAAACTATCATTGTTTTCAAAACCTATATTTTACGTCAAAACTATAATTTTCCAAACCTAGGGTTTCTAGAATCCCCCTTTCCAAATCCTTGTCAAATCCTATCTTCCCTTTAGGAAACCAAATCAAATCTTCCCATTTAGGAAATTAGATCCTATCCTCCGTTTTTGGAAACAAAATTAAACCTTTGCTTTTAGAAACCAAATCCAATCCCTTCCTAATCCAACTCTTTCCTAATTCAAATCCTTCATAAACTTTTACTTTCCTAAATCTTAAGTTTCCAAAACTTGAACGTAAAAATCTTTCCTAAGTTTTAAAATTCAACTTTCCAATCTTTTCTAATTCAATCCTTTCCTAATTCTACCCTTTTCCAAAATCTTTTTCAAGTCCAAGCTTTCGAATCTTTCCTAAACTCAAATCCTTCCTAATCCCAAGATTTTTTAAAACTCTAAAACTTTCTAAATCTTAAACTTTCTAAAATTCTAAGCTTCCTAAATTCAAAACTTTCTAAATTTGAAACTTTCTTAAGTTAAATCTTTTTCTAACTAAAAATTTTCTAAATTCTAAACTTTCCCAAACTTCAAAATCTTTTCAAATCTAAAACTTTTCTAAACTCAAATCTTTCTTAATTCAAACATTTCCTAAACTGAAAACTTTCCTTTTTTCCAAAACTTTCTAAATTCAAAACTTTCCAATTTTCAAAACTTCCTAATTTCAAAACCTTTCCTAAAACAACACTTTCCTAAGTTGATACTTTCCTAATTCAAACTTTCCTAAGTTGAAACTTCCCCATTTCAAAACTTTCCAAATTCAAAACTTCCCTTTTTCAAACATTTCAAAATTCAAAACTTTCTTAATTCAAACCTTTCCTAATTCTAACTTTCCTAATTTCAAACTTTCCAAAAATGACACTTTTCTAAATTTGAAACTTTCCTAATCTAAATTTTTCCTAAATTCCAAGTTTCCAAATCTTTCAAGATCTTTCCAAATCCAACATTCCAATCCAATCCTTCTTAATCTCAAGTCTAGGTTTCCTAAACCTCCTTCTTCCCAAAACCAAGTCTTTCCAAAATCAATCTTTCCAAAACAAGTCCAATCTTTCCAATTTCAATTTTCAATCTCCTTTTCTAATCTCAAATCAAATTCAATTTTCAATTCAATCTCTCAATCTTCCAATCCAATCTCTCTCTTCAAATCAATCCCTTTTCAATCGGACTCTAGTCCGAACTACGACTGACCTGATTCCCCCAAAGGGATACGTAGGCAACCTTCATAGGTGCGGTCACAATACTTTTTCAAACTTTCAATTCCACCCTCATGGGTGTGGTTTCCAAAATCTTTCCAAATCTCAAATTCCAATCAATTTTCAAATTCCAATTTCAAATTTCTACTTCCAAATTTTCAAAATTTCCAATTTCAATTCCATCTTTTCAAATCTATTTTCAAATCAAATCAATTTCTTTTCAAATCAATTTCTATTTTCTGATTCTTTCATCTTGCACTTGCATGTCATGCATCATATTTTTTAAATATTATTTTTCAAAGTGAATAGAATTGAACCATTAGTTAGTTAAAGACTCTCATAGGTGAATCTAGGGTAGATTGACATGTAGGTACTGAAAGGGCGGGGTAGGGTGATAGCTTAGTGCGTCTTCCCTACACGTAACCAACCTCCGAACCTAGATCACTGTTTTTGAAAGACCAAAAGGAGTTATTTTTCTAAAAAGGGCTAGATATTTTCCAAAGGTTGCCAAACAACCCGTTTTCTTAAAAACCCTCTCTGGAGGAGATATTTTCAAAATTGTTTTCTAAAAACCCTAAGCGTAGTCTTCGGATTATTCTTAGTTTTTAGGTGACCTAACTCACCTTAATCAAGTTAGGTGGCAACTCCGAATCTTTTTCAAAAGCCCTTTATTCAAACCAAATTTTCAATTCAAACCTAGTCGCACTAATTCTTCTAGGAGGGTGAGTTCTAACGAGAGAGTACAGCATTTTTCCCGCTTGGGTGAGTATTCCTCGAGCGCGAAAAATCTGGGCGCGACAGCTGGTGACTCCACTAGGGACACTTAGATGGTTAGGCTGTAGTCATGTCTCTTTACCCTTTACCCATGTAGAGTCTTCAATTAACTTTGTTCAATCCTATTCACTTTAAATTTTCAAAAAAAAAAAAAAAAAAAAACATGCATTTATTCATATCATCTTGTATTATGTTTGTCATTTACATACTGACACTTGTATCTTTGTTTTGTAGGTACGCATTTTGTTTAAATTTTATTAATTGCTTTACATGAATGTGATGTACAGGATGAATGGGAGTTGTTGGGCCCTTTCCTCCACTTTCAAAAATCACACACACACTGCATGTGCACTTGCATTCTGCATACTTGCATACCCTGATATGTCCTTTCTAGTTAGAAAGGGGGAACGGTATATTGGTTGTGGGCAAGATGCTGTGTCAGTTTCTTCGCCTACGGCCTCTTGATGGTTCCCCCGCTCGGATCACCAACCGATCATGGCACCACCTCGGGGAGTGGGCCTAGGTTTGAAGATCCGGGGACCGAGCCTTTTTAGGACGCATTAGTCAACCCTCAACCTCATACTCATATAGACACCATGCATACTCGAACCTCTGCCGGATTTAGGACACGAGCACCGTTTTCAAAATCACGGAGGAAAGGGTGACTGCTCTTGCTTTCATTTATACCTGCTGTTATAATGCTTGTATCTATACTGTTATAATGCCTGTCTAACTATTCATGCATGCATGTTTACTTCAATTGTACCTTCTCTCTTTATACTTTTTGCATTTTCATGTTCATACATTCAATATCCCATGTCCAGACAAGAGTTCCAAGTAACTCAAGTCACTGCATTCTCATGCATATGATCAACCTATTGAGAGTGACACCAACGTCACTCTCCCTTGCATTAAACCTACCCAAACCCTAAGGGTTCTCACGTAACCCTAAGGACTCATTGCATGCATCTCGATTCATTCCGTAAGAGGGGCCCCAATCCCTCTATGTTTACGGAGATAGGGTTGCCAAGAAGACAAGGGGCAATCAATCAGTAAGGTCTCTCAGCGACCTCCTCAGCATCAAATACAAGGAAGGCGAATCCGAAGACTCAAGAGTAGTTTAGGGTTTCCTTTTGTAAAAGTAGATAGGTGGAAGTCCAAAGGAAAATGTTCCCCCACCCCCCTATTAAAATGTATTTCAATTCTATTGTATTTCAAACCCATAATTTAATGTACTTCTTTATTTTTATGAATGAATGCATGAATGAGTGAAGGTTCCTACCTAACGGTAAGGTATCTGCGTACAGGGGCAAATCCCCTATCTCCAAAAGTGAGCCAATACATCATGTTTAGTCTCCCTCTCAAGCAGGGGCAACCCTAGGACATGCATTGTATAAAATTCTCTAAAAACCAAAAACTAACTTGTGACTTGTGTTTTTGTCTTTTTCTTTTTTTTTTTTTACAGAAGTCACCTTGCACTGAGTCAACATTGCTCCCAAGAAAGTGCAACATCCACCTAGGGATCCTATTATCACTCGGCACAAAGCATCACTGATGGCTGCTAACCCTGAAGAATCCTCTCAAGTCTCTCGAGAGGAAGTTAATGAAATGAGGGCTAAGATGGATGAGATGCTCAAACTCATTCAAACTCTGGCCATGAAGGATGCTACGGCGGTCCCGTCATCATCAACGACTTCTTCTAAAGACCTTGAACCCGCTAATCCGAGGATCCTGCTTCAGTCTGACAATGCTGGGAAAACCAAAGAAGACGCCAAAATGGTCAATACTGAAGAAGAGGAGACCATATTGCTTTTACCGGTTACGAAGAAGGCCCCTCTAGACCCTCTCAGTCTGAAAATCCAACGGTTGGAGGATTCGTTGCGAAGTCTCCATGGCCATGATGTTTACAGATTCACCTCCTATGATGAGCTATGTTTCTTCCCTGACCACCCGAGGCCTGCTAAGTTTAAAATGCCTGACTTCCAGAAGTACAACGGTACTGGTAACCCTTTTGCTCATCTTCGTCTATATGCTGGAGCACTGAGTGGACATGGCCACGACCCGAAGCTCCTTATGCAATTATTCCAACACAGCCTCACCGGGTCAGCTCTACAGTGGTTCGCTCGACTGGACTTAAGGAAGATCACAACCTGGATGGAGTTAGTCAATGCATTCAAAGCCCAATACCGTCACAACATCGATCTCACTTCCGATCGCTGGTCCTTGATGACGATGAGCAAGGGTGAGAAGGAGAATTTTAAAGCATACGCCCTAAGATGGAGGGAGGCCGCTGCACAAGTTAATCCCCCGTTGGAAGAAAATGAGTATGTACAACTATTTATACATACTTTTCAAGGCATATTCTATGAGAAACTCTGCACAAGCGTGGGAAAAAGCTTCTCCGAACTCATCATGCAAGGGGAAATGATAGAAAACGGCCTCAAGACAGGAAGAATCACAGATCCCTATGCCAAGACCGGAGAAAATACTGCCAACATAGCCAAGAAGGTGGCTACTACAAGGGGCACAATTAGGAAGGAAAGCGAAGTGTCTGCTATTCTGCCTAGCCAACCACCTCAATACCGACCTCCGCTACAATCACCCCCAGTACTGCCCTTGCCCACCTTGACCATGCCTGCTCCAACCCCAAACTATGGTCCCGCTGGGGCACGACCCAACTTCAATAGACCTGCTCGATGTATCCGCACTTTCGATGCCTTAGCCTGCACCCAAACCGAGGCCTACCATGGCCTTCTAAAGAACAATGTCTTGAAGCCCATCCCTGCTCGCCCGTTGCCAAGCCCTCTGCCCCCGACCTTTAATGCTGCTCTTACATGTGAATATCATTCAGGTGGCCAAGGGCATGACACCGAAAGCTGCTTTGCTCTCAAGCACAAGATCCAAGACCTGATCGACAAGAAGACCATTGATTTGCAGCCGATAAAACCTGCTCCCACTCCCAATGTGACTGCTAACCCTCTACCAGATCACACCATCAATATGATACTAGTAGAGATGGAGGGCGAGGGAGTGGTTGACGAGCCCGAAGCCGAAGACTACAAGGACGATTGGGAGACTGAGGAAGAAGATGACTGGGAGGAGGATCTCCCATTATGCCCAATATATCTCCATAACCCTGATGAAGCGCCTGATGCTTCCGACTGGCCCATTGAGGAGCCAATGTTCCTGGGAGATCAGACTACTGAAAACATGGTTGCTGATGGATGGGGTGCTGAGTTTCTGCATCCGAAATATGCTGCGGCCGAACGTCATTTGCTAGAGAGTCATTGGCCTACCAATGAGTACAACTATGAAGAAATGAGCTGGAGGATAGAAAAGCCAAGAGCACAAGCAGAGCCATTCGAATTGGAAGGGGGTGAGCTGGACACCCTGTTTACAGAAGAACCCGCTACACAGAACAAGAAGGAGGCTGACAACCGCATCAACAATGTCAACATCTATGGAGCTCTAGGGGACACCTTTGCTTGTCTCGTCTTGGCAGAAGATCCGGGTCGCGAATGGAGCATCAAAGATGTGGGAATTGTCCCAAGGCCGTACTAAAAATGGGTTCTTTACGCAAGCGTATAAGAGAGGGGTGTTTTCACCCACTTTCTTTCTATCCCTTTTACTTCTTATTTTTAAATTAATGTCTACATTTTCTTATTAAGAACCTTATGCTTTCCGTAAACATGATAATAGTAATCAAATAACAATCTTTTATTCCATTGTTGTTGTCTTGTCTCCTGGGAATAGTGATTACTTTCTACGCAAGGGGCATGGTTTGTCTTATGGAATGATCCAACTTGAAGGGATGATAGCATGAGTTAACCACTCGCCAAATGATCAGCCTTCCACAGAGAGAGAGAACAAGGATGAGTGAGGATATTACTCAAAGGCAGCACTTGCAAGACTCTGAGGTTAAGTGATGTGTGGCCAGTTTATCAAAATGAAGAGGAGCCATCTTTCATTCCCCCACATATAAAGAACAAATAGCTGAATAAATAACTAAATGTGCTCATCTTCCCCTTTGCTTAACCCCTAGTGCCTCGCGGAAAGCAAAAATTTTCTTTATTAACCCTGATCCAAGACTGTCCTCCCCACACTAGGACAGACAATAGTTGAGAATTCTAGGAGTGGTGTCCACCTCTATCATGCTAGGATAGTGTTGAAAAACTCTATGGATCAAGCAATTTAATTCAAAGTGAAGAGAGGCCCTCATTTCATTTCCCATACAGTCAAAAGCAACCCCTTGCTAAACCCGTTGAGCCACTTATCCTTTCTTAACAAAACCCCAACCTAGGGATCACCACCCACACTGGGTAAATTGAGACACCAAGGGAAAAGGGTTAAAGAATTGTTTTGTTTCACAAAAGAAAAGAAAAGAAATAGAAAGAGAAAGCAAAAGAAAGGAGTTGCCAAGGGGCAAGAGACAAAAAAAAAAAAAAAAAAAACCCCCTAATTCTAAAGAAAGGCCTGAAAAAAAATTATGAATGAATTATCTTCAAAAGCATACAAGAAGATCAAATGAGAAGAAAGTTATGTCTATCTCAAAGAGGTACATAGAAAGGGTGAAAGAACAAGATTATTTTCACCTTGAGAAGTATATGGTCAAAGGCGAGAAGGAAATTTAAAGGTGATCCTAGGTTACAAGAAAACCCAGTAGGTACAATAGGTTTGAGCCTTTACCCTTTCTTGTAAAACTCCGAAACCATGGCCTACATTACAACCCTATTAAAGTCCCCTCTGATTGAAAGCGGATTGCTTGATCTAAACAAGTTAGATACGCTGCCAAAGCTAAAAAGAAAAAAAAAATAAATGCTACTCCTACTGAAAAAACGGTTATGGACAGTTTGGATCTAAACCTTGCTGAAAACAACATTGAATTTGAGCCTACATATCCCGTTGTTTCTAAAACCCCATAACCTAGCCTACATTACGGTCCTAAACAAAGCCTTCTCGGATTGAAATAACTGGCCACTTATCGCTCTGCCAAAGGTCAGGTAAGTTGTTGCTAAGACCCCGAGAGTCGAGAGTCTCAGCCCAATAACCCTATACACTAACCTTAAAATAGAAAGTGGGAGGCGGTCAAGAGGTTGAGAAAGGTTCGAAGTGCTATCATCCAATCAAGATAGGGTTAAGCCAAAGGAGAGGCTAAACCCCCGAAGAGGAGGGAGTTACCATTCCCAAGGCTACAAGTCTAACAGCACCCTGTGTCATTCTATTAACATATTTCTAACCTGTGCATATGTTTAAAAAAAAAATAAAAATCAGCATGAGCTTTGCACACATAGGATATAACTCCCTGTCAGAATAGAAGTCATCAGCATCAACTCATGGAATAAATATCACATGCCTCTGATCATATATATCTGTACCATAAACATCCATCCTTATACAAAGCTATGCAAAATAAAACTATCTACCATCAGTACATCTCAGGGACAAGGGACAAAAGAAGATCAAAGTCTCATCCATCACAGATCAAAATCAATATCATCTGGATCAAAATCCCCGAAACCCGGCATCGAAGGAGGAGAATAACTACTCGAAGCACCACCATCCTGCAGGGAAGACAGGGCCGAAATCAGCTGCATACAAAAGGAACTAAGCAACAGCAGAGCAAGAAGAAGCAGAGAGAGAATAACATACCCCCCCACCGCCCATCTGTGATAACCGGGCCGTCACGGAAGCTACCTCGGCCTGGTACTGGTCCCGCTCCATCTGGTACCGATCTCTCTGGTCTCTCACAGCAGCAAACTCGGCCTGGGGCACATATCCTCCAGCCCGACGCCACAAGTCAACCACCTCCTGCCCAACAGCGTACCCGCCGACTACTACCTCAAACCGGGTGAAGGCACCAACCGAATGGGCTCCAAAGTGCGCAGCGTAATCCGTATCCGGAGGAAGCAAGAACTCGGCACCTGTTTGGCGCTCCTGGTAGGGGATGGGTACTCCGGCCACCAAGGCTCCAAACATGTACTCTGGCGGAGCCCCTGTTGATCGAAACTCCTCGTGAAACTGCCTCCAATGCCGCTCTCCAAGATAGGACTCCCAGGTGTCATCACTGAGAAAAGCAGCTCTCGACAAGGACAACGAGACCAGGTACCGGACTGTCTCGTAATGGACTGATCCAATGAAGGGCCGCCAGGTCACATCCCTCACCTCAATCAAGTCCAGGTTAGCCCGGAGCGTCACGAAGTCAGTAATCTCCGATCGCTGGGCTACCCGGTCACGAGCCCATCTCAAAGCACGAGGATAGAGATCATCATCAACAACTGCGGGGCGACGCACTGGCAGGTACTCGTAACTCCACCAGACAAGGAAAGGCCAAAAACTAGTCATGCTATCCCAGCGAGAAGAAGTCCGGACCCGCATCGATCGAAGAAAGCAGCCAAAAGAAAAAGACCCCCAGTCCAGCTCGGACAAAGCTCCCAGATCGACTACTATACTCACCAGACGGCACGGCACAAGTGACTTGTTGTTGTCACAGAAGCAGCTAAAGATGATGTACAACACAAGTCGCCGTCTCATGATGTCCCGCCGGGCAGGCGATGGCTCGGTAGCAAAAGTACACTCACCCTGACTAATCCAAGAGACTGGGAATGCAGAACGCTCAGGCTGTGGCAAGTCCAACAGCAAACAGGCCTTGTCCCTGCTGACCGGGTGCAGGGTGATCCGCCGGCCAACAAAAGAGAGTCCTGTAATAATCGCCCAATCTAAAGGAGTGGGGCCTAACTCGAAACCGACGAAATGGAAGGTCCCAATCTCCTCGAACCACCGCTCAACCAATGCCAGTACCAAATGCCATTTCAGGTGGTTAGCCTGTAATCCCATAAAGGCGCCGAACCCGATCTCTGCCAAGAAGGCGCGGTATGATGGGGCAGCCTGCTGCATGGTCACAAAGACCTGATGAACAGCCCCTCGAAAAGCTGTATGTACCCGCGGAGGTGGCAAATGCTGTCTGGAATATACACTAGGGTGGTAGGCCAGATCCCCGAGGGGTGGGACATCTGGTATCTGTAAATCTCCCAAGTCGGCGTCTGTCTGCCTATGCCTGGAAGAAGCTCTCCCATAGCCGGTCACCTGGTCCCCAAGGCCCGGTACCTCCTCCTCGGCGTCAACCTCCTCAGCAGAAGCCTGCTCAACCGGAGGAAAAAGGGTCGACAGGTAGTCTACTCCCTTGCCCGCTCTGGCTGGATGAGGATCGTCCGGTGGATCGTCGACTACCTCTGGATCGACTAGAACCGCCAGCAGAATCGGTCCGGGCCGCCTTCCCCGAACGGAGTCTCCTCTCGGAACCGTCATCACCTGCATCTGCCATCCTGAAAAGGTAAGCCAAGGTAGATGATGTTAATATACCATCCATGCAGTTTAAATAACAGTAAAATAAAACAAACAAATAACACAAAACAAATAAAGGGTTTTGAATAACAAATCAAAAATAAAATTTTCACATCTTGATTTTCCAACTCCAAATCACATCTCAAGGGTTCTCTGCCTTTTTCCTTCAAAAAGATTTTATTTCTAAAATTTTAACCAACTCTTTTCATAATTTCAAAAAATTTCGGCAGAGTCCCGTTTAAAAATGTCCCCTACAACGCCCATGACATCAACACGAAACACGAAATATGCACCTTCCAACACTACAATCACATGACAATGGCACCCGTGCACACTCTCCAATTTTTCAAAATTTTCAAAACTCATGTTTTATTTTTCAAATAAATCAATGGTTTTCAAAAGGCTTCCAAAATTTTTCAAAATCACCTCAAATGCTTTCAAAATATTCCTACATTTTTCCAAATTTCAAACTTCAAAAATTTCATCAATTTCTTGAATTTCCTAATTTTTTCTAATTTTTTAAATATTTTTCTATTTTTCAAAAAATCAAAAATTCACCGAGTTTTCAAAAAATCACGAAACTTCACACGGTTGTCAAACACATTTTTCTAAGGCACATTGCATAAAAACATAGCCAGAGAACTCAATGCCTAAGTCTGTAGGAACAAATTCCCTAGTCCTGCAGAAAACCCTCTTCACACATTCATGAAAAATCATTCAAATTCAATCAAACAACCATCAAATTGCAAAAACAACATCATCAAAGTGTTCAAAACATATCAAAACATCAATTTCCACTATTCACATGATTCAAACGAAGTTCTACACATCAAAATCAACAAAGTTTGAAAACTCACCTTTTGGAAGTTCTCCGGCGAAATCTTCACTTCCGGCGACTTTTCCGGCGATGTGGACTCCCTCCGGCAATCACCCGTGGTCCCCAAAGAGTGCTCCTTCAATGTCCACGACGGATTCCTCGCAATGCCTCACAGATTTGCAAAAAACTCTTCAAATCCCGTGGGTGTTCGAACCAGAAATTTTTTGGTTTTAACTTCAAACCTGGCGCCACTAGCAGAGGCGCCAGTTCATTTCTACCAAAGGCGCCACTACTAGAGGCGCCAGTTACAAATTCTGGGCAGTTTTGCCCTTTTTCCCGCCAAAACTCGTTTTCGAAGGCCTTTTTGGCCCGTTATCCGTTTTCGACCCCCGTTGCCTAGAGATTTCTGGTGTCCGTCCCTCCGACTGCCTCGCGGTCAATATGGGACTCTTACTCTTATCGTTTTCTGTCTTTGACAAGCAAAGACAGAAAAAGAGGGGCAGCTGTAAGCACCCCATTTTTGACCGCTCGGCAGTCTACACTCCGTCCAGACTTGTTTTCAAGTCATTGTGGACATATTCCAATCGAAATTAATCCTCTAGGTTCAAATTCTGTCTTTCCATCGCTTCGCGGGCCCGTCAGGCCCAAATAGAGGCAAAATGACCAAAATGCCCTTAAGGGCATTGTCCTTTCTTATTCCAATTCCAATCCCTCTCTCGAGACAGTTTATTCCTCGAGACGGTCCGAGTAGCAAAACTACTCACAAAACCGTCAGAGTGGCGGAAACACTCACAAAACCGTCAGAGTGGCGGAAACACTCACAAAACCGTTAGAGTAGCGGAAATACTCACACCGTTAGAGTGGCAGAAACACTCAAAACCCAGGCACGTCTCTTCGGAGTCGGTAAGACCCCTTTCCAATCCCTCTCTCGAGACAGTTTATTCCTCGAGACGGTTCCAATCCAGGCACGTCTCTTCGGAGACGGTAAGACCCCTTTCCAATCCCTCTCTCAAGACAGTTTATTCCTTGAGACGGTTCCAATCCAGGCACGTCTCTTCGGAGACCGTAAGACCCCTTTCCAATCCCTCTCTCGAGACAGTTTATTCCTCGAGACGGTCTGAGTAGCAAAACTACTCACACAACCATTAGAGTTACGGAAATACTCACAGAACCGTTAGAGTAGTGGAAATACTCACAGAGCCGTTAGACTAGCGGAAATACTCAACCGTTAGAGTAGCGGAAATACTCACAGAACCGTTAGAGTAGCGGAAATACTCACAGAGCCGTTAGAGTAGCGGAAATACTCAACCGTTAGAGTAGCGGAAATACTCACAGAACCGTTAGAGTAGCGGAAATACTCTCCAATCGTCAACCCTGTCCGAGTAGCGGAAATACTCAACCCCGTCCGAGTGGCGGAAACACTCAAAACGTAGGTCAACACCCGTGGCTGTTAGCCCACTTCGGTGGAAAATAACCAGACTACCCTTAGGGCCTTTTTTGAGACTTTTCGGTCAAGATGACCATTTTGCCCCTAAGCATCCGAATGCCTCGGGAACCACACCGGCTCTGGGTATCAAACCGGTAATGCCCCGAGAATACTTTTTATAGTATTCTCGACCTTCCTTTACCTTTCCAGACCATTCCGTGTCAGTTCCGGCCAACCCGGTACAAAATGAGCGTTTTGCCCCTAGAGGGCCGGTCTCCTTCTTCGACCACACCGGCGCTGGGTATCAAATCGGTAATGTCCCGAGAATACTTTTTATAGTGTTCTCCACCTTCCTTTACCTTTTCGGACCATTCCGAGTCAATTCCGGCGAACCCGGTACGAAATGACCATTTTGCCCCTGGTGGGCCGGTCTCCTTTTCCGACCACACCGGCTCTGGGTAGCAAACCGGCAACCTCTGGGAACATTCTAAATAATGTTTCCAGATCCCAAGTCTTCTTCTGGGACAGTTTGAGTCTGTCCCGGCAGTTTTCCGGTCCGGTTGACCGTTTTGCCCCTAAAGGCTCGGTCAAACCTTCCGACACATCCAATCTTCATTTTTCAAGTCAAATACCTCCAGGACACTATTTTAAGTGTTCCTGCTCCTTTCCGGCCTTCCGGGTCACTCCCGGCTCCTTCCAATCATTCCCGGACTTTCCGGAGTCACTCCTAGTGAAGCCAGGCTAAAGTTTACATGGTAGTCACTAGTACAGGCGCCCAAATCTAGTCAAAGATACGTTGCTTGCCGACCTTAAATCTTTCCTAATTGGCTGGCGCCACTAGTAGTGGTGCCTAGCCAAAAAATGGCCTGGCGCCACTCTTAGTGGCGCCAGTGTAAATTTTGCCCTAGCGCCACTACAACAGGCGCCAGACTTGTCCAACTTCTATAAATACAGAGCCTCGTTCAACGTGAAAAGGGTCTTCAAACTTAACCTAGAAATCACACAATTCGATATACAGAGCTCGAGCACCTCAAAAACCCTAGCCTCCTTAGGTTTTCCAAACCCTAGCCACCCTACACAAACTCTAGCCTCCTATACACTCATATATACCCCCATACACTCATACCCTAACCTTCAACCATCCTTGGAAGACTTGAAGAGCTGCCATCCAAAGCTTGAAGACAACCCTTGAAGACTAAAGGTGAAGATCAAGACAAAGACCGAAGACCGAAGACCGAAAACTGCACGGCGCGCAAAATAAACAACAAACAAGGTAGGCTTTCTCTTTAATTTTCTACACTTCCCCCCTCTCTCTTCTCTCTCGAACCCACTTGGGTTTTCTCTATTTTAATCCCCCATCTCTTTCCCGCCCTTTCTTTGCATGCTTGAAACAAGGGGATTCCCGGTCCATGTGTAGGATTGGACTATTGGAGAGTCACCGTGTCGGGGGCTTTCTTATAGTCTAACCAAAGACCACGTGGGTCCGGCCCCCTTGATTATGTGGTGAAGCCTTAACCTTGTATGTTCACGACCCCAAATTGCATTGTGCATATCATAGTCTTGCATCTTCCAAAATTCGTTTTCAAACTCGTTTTCAAAACCGTCTTCAAACTTATTTTTGAAATTTGCATCAAAATCTCTTTTTCAAAAACTTGTTTTCAAAACCACAATTCTAGGGTGATTCTAGCCTTTCCATGGCTAGGGTTGATTTAGGAAAGTGTTATATTAAAAGTGGCCTTTTGTCCTATATTTTCAAACTTTGTTTTCAAAACCACTTTCTTAAAGTGGTTCTAGCCCTCTTATGGCTAGAATCACTTTAGGAAAGTGAGATGTTTTTACACCTTCTAAAAAACTCTCTTTAAAAATCTCTTCCTAAAAATCTCTTTTTCAACATACTTTCCTAAAACTCTCTTCTCCAAAAATTGTTTTCAAAAACTCCCTTCCAAAATCTATTTTTCAAAACTCCCTTTTTCAACTCCTTTCCAAAATCCTCTCCCCAAAATCCACCTTCTAAAAACGCTCTCTAAAAATCTTTCCAAAAACTCTCTTTTCCAAAATCTCCCTTCTAGAAATTCTCCCCTAGGATCTACCTTCCAAAATCTACGTTTCCAAAAACACACTTTCCAAAAACTCCTTCCTAGGATTCCCTTCTAGAAAACCTTCGTTTCCAAAAACGCACTTTCCAAAAATCTTTTTCCTTAGAGCCCAAGTCAAGCCCTAGAACCCACAATTAGGAAACCCTAAATTTTCTTCCCAAAAACATGGTTTTCAAACTTTGCCCCAAACCTAGGTTTCCAAAACCTCTCGTTTTCTACATCAAAACTATCCTCGTTTTCAAAACCTATATTTTACGTCAAAACTATAATTTTCCAAACCTAGGGTTTCTAGAATCCCCCTTTCCAAATCCTTGTCAAATCCTATCTTCCCTTTAGGAAACCAAATCAAATCTTCCTGTTTAGGAAATTAGATCCTATCCTCCGTTTTTGGAAACAAAATCAAACCTTTGCTTTTAGAAACCAAATCCAATCCCTTCCTAATCCAACTCTTTCCTAATTCAAATCCTTCCTAAACTTCTACTTTTCCTAAATCTTAAGTTTCCAAAACTTGAACGTAAAAATCTTTCCTAAGTTTTAAAATTCAACTTTCCAATCTTTCCTAATTCAACCCTTTCCTAATTCTACCCTTTTCCAAAATCTTTTTCAAGTCCAAGCTTTCGAATCTTTCCTAAACTCAAACCTTCCTAATCCCAAGATTTTTTAAAACTCTAAAACTTTCTAAATCTTAAACTTTCTAAAATTCTAAGCTTCCTAAATTCAAAACTTTCTAAATTTGAAACTTTCTTAAGTTAAATCTTTCTAAACCTAAAAATTTTCTAAATTCTAAACTTTCCCAACTTCAAAATCTTTTCAAATCTAAAACTTTTCTAAACTCAAATCTTTCTTAATTCAAACATTTCCTAAACTGAAAACTTTCCTTTTTTCCAAAACTTTCTAAATTCAAAACTTTCCAATTTTCAAAACTTCCTAATTTCAAAACCTTTCCTAAAACAACACTTTCCTAAGTTGATACTTTCCTAATTCAAACTTTCCTAAGTTGAAACTTCCCCATTTCAAAACTTTCCAAATTCAAAACTTCCCTTTTTCAAACATTTCAAAATTCAAAACTTTCTTAATTCAAACCTTTCCTAATTCTAACTTTCCAAAAATGACACTTTTCTAAATTTGAAACTTTCCTAATCTAAATTTTTCCTAAATTCCAAGTTTCCAAATCTTTCAAGATCTTTCCAAATCCAACATTCCAATCCAATCCTTCTTAATCTCAAGTCTAGGTTTCCTAAACCTCCTTCTTCCCAAAACCAAGTCTTTCCAAAATCAATCTTTCCAAAACAAGTCCAATCTTTCCAATTTCAATTTCCAATCTCCTTTTCTAATCTCAAATCAAATTCAATTTTCAATTCAATCTCTCAATCTTCCAATCCAATCTCTCTCTTCAAATCAATCCCTTTTCAATCGGACACTAGTCCGAACTACGACTGAGCTGATTCCCCCAAAGGGATACGTAGGCAACCTTCATAGGTGCGGTCACAATACTTTTTCAAACTTTCAATTCCACCCTCATGGGTGTGGTTTCCAAAATCTTTCCAAATCTCAAATTCCAATCAATTTTCAAATTCCAATTTCAAATTTCTACTTCCAAATTTTCAAAATTTCCAATTTCAATTCCATCTTTTCAAATCTATTTTCAAATCAAATCAATTTCTTTTCAAATCAATTTCTATTTTCCGATTCTTTCATCTTGCACTTGCATATCATGCATCATATTTTTTAAACATTATTTTTCAAAGTGAATAGAATTGAACCATTAGTTAGTTAAAGACTCTCATAGGTGAATCTAGGGTAGATTGACATGTAGGTACCGAAAGGGTGGGGTAGGGTGATAGCTTAGTGCGTCTTCCCTACACGTAACCAACCTCCGAACCTAGATCACTGTTTTCGAAAGACCAAAAGGAGTTATTTTTCTAGAAAGGGCTAGATATTTTCCAAAGGTTGCCAAACAACCCATTTTCTTAAAAACCCTCTCTTGAGGAGATATTTTCAAAATTGTTTTCTAAAAACCCTAAGCGTAGTCTTCGGATTATTCTTAGTTTTTAGGTGACCTAACTCACCTTAATCAAGTTAGGTGGCGACTCTGAATCTTTTTCAAAAGCCCTTTATTCAAACCAAATTTTCAATTCAAACCTAGTCGCACTCATTCTTCTAGGAGGGTGAGTTCTAACGAGAGAGTACAGCATTTTTCCCGCTTGGGTGAGTATTCCTCGGGCGCAAAAAATCTGGGCGCGACACCTGCGTACTCCCATCTTTACTTGGGTATCTCATTGCACGACCCCCCCCTTTTTTTTTTTTTTTTTGCTGTTAACGTTAATACCAATATTTGTGCGGACTTAAAGTAGTACTTCAAAAGCTCTTCTTTTTTTTTTTTTTGGCTATTTTCAGTGCCTCTGCTTAATATGATCATTTTATTGGGGGAATGTTCCTGAAAGAAAGTAACCGGCTCTAAAGGTTTAACAAAGGTTATATATGCATTTTGATTGGATAGAAAATGAAATACGGGCCCCTCGTCATCTTGGAATTAGATTGTTTAGTCTATAGAGCTTTAACCTTAAAACACTACCTTATTGATTAATGGAAAATGAGGAGAGTAAGTTTCATTGCTTCTTCACAGAAACCAGAGGTCTAGCTTTCCGAATCACACGTAGTAGTGTTTGACAACATCTGAATTCAATGGGCTAGGAAATTCTTGGCCATCCATTTCTTCCAAAATGAGAGTTCCTCCAGACACGACTTTCTTTACCATGAATGGCCCTTCGTAGTTTGGAGCAAACTTTCCCTGTGCTGTCTCCTGATGGGGGAACACCTTCTTGAGCACCAAATCTCCCGGCTGGAATGATCGAGGTCGTACCTTCTTATCAAATGCTCTGGCCATTCGCCTTCTGTAACATTGAGCGTGATAAACTGCAGCCAACCGCTTCTCATCCAGCAAACAGAGTTGAGCATATCGGTCTTTAATCCATTCTACTTCGTCTAACTTGGTTTCTGTCAAGATCCGTAAAGAAGGAATCTCAATCTCAACAGGGATGACTGCCTCGGTGCCGTAAACTAGCTTAAAAGGGGTGCTTCCAGTGGAGACCCTCATAGTAGTTCGGTAAGCCATCAATGCAAACGGAAGCTTCTCATGCCAATCTTTGTAATTGTCAATCATTTTTCGGAGTATTCTCTTAATATTCTTGTTGGCTGCTTCTACTGCCCCATTCATCTGGGGCTGGTAAGTGACCGAATTCCAGTGAGTAATGCGAAATGTTTGGCATAGCCTTGATATCAATTCGTTATTCAGATTGGAACCATTATCAGTAATGAGTGATTCGGGAATCCCATACCAGCAGATGATGTGATTTTTTATGAACCTTTATACAACCTTCTTGGTGACATGGATGTAAGAGACGGCTTCCACCCATTTAGTGAAATAATCAATAGCGACCAGGATGAAGCGATGGCCGTTGGAAGCTTTAGGAGTGATAGGACCAATCATATCTATCCCCCACATAGAAAAGGGCCGTGGGGCAGACATAGAATGAAGCTCAGACGGTGGTGCTTTGATCTTATCCCCGTGTATCTAACATTTGTGACACCGAAGAACGTATCTAATGCAATCTGACTCCATTGTTGACCAGTAATTGTCGCGCCCAGTTTTTTCGCACTCGAGGAATACTCACCCAAGCGGGAAAAATGCTGTACTCTCTCGTTAGAACTCACCCTCCTAAAAGAATGAGTGCGACTAGGTTTGAATTGAAAACATAGATTTGAATAAAGGGCTATTAGAAAAAGATTCGGAGTCGCCACCTAACTTGATTAAGGTGAGTTAGGTCACCTAAAAACTACACTTAGGGTTTTTGAAAAACGATTTGAAAAAATATCTCCTCAAGAGAGGGTTTTAAAGAAAACAGGTTGTTTGGCAACCTTTGGAAAACATTTAGCCCTTTTTTGAAAAATAACTCGTTTTGGTCTTTGAAAACAGTGATCTAAGTTCGGAGGTTGGTTACGTGTGGGGAAGACGCACTAAGCTATCACCCTACCCCTTCCTTTCGGTACTTACATGTCAATCTACCCTAGATTCACCTATGAGAGTCTTTAACTAACTATGGTTCAACCCTATCCATTTTGAAAAACAATGTTTAAAAAAATATGATGCATGATATGCAAGTGCAATAGAAAAGAATTGAAAAATGGAAATTGATTTGAAAAGAAATTGATTTGATTTGAAAATAGATTTGACAAGATGGAATTGAAATTGGAAACTTTGAAAACTTGGAAATAGGAAATTGAATTTAGAAATTGATTGGAATTTGAAATTTGGAAAGATTTTGGAAACCACACCCATGAGGGTGGAATTGAAAGTTTGAAAAGTGTTGTGACCGCACCTATGAAGGTTGCCTACGTATCCCTTTGGGGGAATCAGGTCAATCGTAGTTCGGACCGGAGTCTGATTGAAAATAGAAGAATGGATTGAAGAAGGAAATTGAATTTGATATTGGATTTGATTTGAGATTAGAAGAAGGAGATTGGAAATTGAAATTGGAAAGATTGGACTTTGATTTGAAAAGATTGATTTTGGAAAGACTTAGTTTTGGAAAGATGGAGGTTTAGGAAACCTAGACTTAGGAAAGTAGGAGACCTAGGAAAGATTTGAGATTAAGAAAGATTAGATGTGAATGTTAGACTTGGAAGATTTGGAAACTTGGAATTTAGGAAAGATTTGGATTAGGAAAGGTCCGATTTAGGAAAGTTTCGAATTAGGAAAGTGTCATTTATGGAAAGTTTCAGGTTTAAGAAAGTTTTCACTTAGGAAAGTGTTGTTTTAGGAAAGTTTTCAAATTAGGAGAGTTTCGAAATTAAGAAAGTTTTGAAATTAGGAAAGTTTTGAATTAAGAAAGTTTCGAATTTAGAAATGTTTGAAAAAAAGGAAGTTTCAATTTTGGAAAGTTTTGAAAACAAGGAAGTTTTGAAAATAAGAAAAGTTTCGTTTTGGGAAAGGTTTGAAAAAGGAAAGTTTTCAATTTAGGAAATGTTTGAATTAGGAAAGCCTCGACTTAACAAAGTCTTAAATTAAGAAAGCTTTGAGTTTAGGAAAGTCTTAGATTTGGAAAGATGTTGAAGTTTTAAGAAAGTTTAGAATTTAGAAAGTTTTTAGGTTTAGAAAGATTTAACTTAAGAAGGTTTCAAATTTGGAAAGTTTTGAATTTGAAAAGATTGGAATTTTAGAAAGATTTGAAATTTGGAAAGTTTAGGATTTAGAAAGTTTTAGAGTTTAGAAAGATTTAAGATTTTAGAAAATTTTAGAGTTTTAGAAAATCTTGAAAATTAAGAAAGGTTTGAATTTAGGAAAGGTTTAAAAGCTTGAATTTAGAAAGTTAAGATTTGGAAAATGGGTTGAATTAGGAAAGATTTGAAAGTTGGTTTTTAAAATTTAGGAAAGATTTTTATGTTCAAGTTTTGGGAAATTAAGGTTTAGGAAAGTGGAAGTTTAGGAAAAATTTAGATTTTGAAATTTAAGGAAAGATTTAAAGTTTAGGTTTAGGGAACTTATGGTTTAGGAAGGAATTGAATTAAGAAAGGTTTAGATTAGGAAAGGATTGGATTTGGTTTCTAAAAAGAGAAGGTTTGATTTTGTTTCCAAAAACGGAGGATGGGATCTAGTTTCCTAAACGGGGAGATTGGATTTGGTTTCTTAAAGGGAAGATTTGATTTAACAAGGATTTGGAAAGGGAGATTCTAGAAACCCTAGTTTTGAAAAATTGTGGTTTTGACGTAGAAAAGAGGTTTTGAAAACATGTATAGTTTTGATGTAGAAAACAAAAGATTTTGGAAACCTAGGTTTAGGGCAAAGTTTGAAAATTGTGTTTTGGAAAGAAAATTAGGGTTTCCTAATTGTGGGCTCTAAGGCTTGACTTGGGCTCTAAGGAAAGAGTTTTTGGAAAATACGTTTTTAGAAACGAAGGTTTTTTAGAAGGGAATCCTAGGGAGGAGTTTTTGGGAAAGTGAATTTGGAGAGGGAGTTTTTGGCAAAAGATTTTAGGGAGAAGAAGTTTTTGGAAAGCATGTTTTTGGAAACGTAGATTTTGGAAGGAAGATCCTAGGGAGAAATTTCAAGAAGGGAGATTTTGGAAAAGAGAGTTTTTGGAAAGATTCTTAGGGAGCGTTTTTAGAAAGTAGATTTTGGGGAGAGGATTTTGGAAAGAAGTTTTTGAAAACAATTTTGAAGAGGAGAGTTTTAGGAAAGTATGTTGAAAAAGAGATTTTTAGGAAACGATTTTTTAAGAGAGAGAGCTTTTGGAAAGTATAAAAACATCTCACTTTCCTAAAGCGATTCTAGCCATAAGAGGGCTAGAACCACTTTAAGAAAGTGGTTTTGAAAACAAGGTTTGAAAATATAGACCAAAAGGTCACTTTTAATGTAACACTTTCCTAAAGCAACCCTAGCCATGGAAAAGCTAGAATCACCCTAGGATTGTGATCTTGAAAACATGTTTTTTTGAAAAAGAGCTTTTGATGCAATTTTGAAATCAAATTTGAAAACGATTTTTGAAAACAACTTTTTGAAAACGAATTTTGGAAGATGCAAGACTATGATATGCACAATGCAATTTGGGGTCGTGAACATACAAGGTTAAGGCTTCACCACATAATCAAGGGGGCCGGACCCACGTGGTCTCTGGTTAGACTAGAAGAAAGCCCCCGACACGGTGACTCTCCAACAGTCTAATCCTACACATGGACCGGGAGTCGCCTTGTTTCAAGCATGCAAAGAAAGGGGGGAAGAGATGGGGGATTAAAATAGAGAAAAACCAAGTGGGTTGGAGAGAGAAGAGAGAGGGGGGAAGTGCGGAAATTTAAATAGGGAGCCTACCTTGTTTCTTGTTTATTTTGCGCGCCGTGCGGTCTTCGGTCTTTGGTCTTCGGTCTTTGTCTTGATCTTCACCTTCAGTCTTCAAGGGTTGTCTTCAAGCTTTGGATGGCAGCTCTTCAAGTCTTCCAAGGATGGTTGAAGGTTAGGGTATAGGGTATGAGTGTATATGACTGGGGGTTTGTATATGACTGTATAGGAAAACCTAGGGAGGCTAGGGTTTGTGTAGGGTGGCTAGGGTTTGGAAAACCTAGGGAGGCTAGGGTTTTTTAGGTGCTCGAGCTCTGTATATCGAATTGTGTGAATTCTAGGTTAAGTTTGCAGACCCCCTTCACGTTGAACGAGGCTCTGTATTTATAGAAGTTGGACAAGTTTGGCGCCTGTTGCAGTGGCGCCAGGGCAAAATTTACACTGGCGCCACTAGGAGTGGCTCCAGGCCATTTTTTGGCTTAGCGCCACTACTAGTGGTGCTAGCCAATTAGGAAAGATTTAAGGTCGGCAAGCAACGTATCTTTGACTAGATTTGGGCGCCTGTACTAGTGACTACCATGTAAACTTTAGCCTGGCTTCACTAGGAGTGACTCCGGAAAGTCCAGGAATGATTTGAAGGAGCCGGGGATAACCTGGAAGGCTGGAAGGGAGCAGGAATACTTAAAATAGTGTCCTGGAGGTATTTGACTTGAAAAGTGAGGATAAGATGTGTCGGAAAGGTTGACCGAGCCTTTAGGGGCAAAACGGTCGACCGGACCGAAAAACTACCGGGACAGACTCAGACTGTCCCAGAAGAAGACTTGAGATCTGGAAACATTATTTAGAATGTTCCCAGAGGTTGCCAGTTGGATTCCCAGAGCCGGCGTGGTCGAAAAAGGAGACCGGCCCACTAAGGGCAAAATGGTCATTTTGTACCGGGTTCGCCGGAACTAACTCGGAATGGTCCGGAAAGGTAAAGGAAGGTTGAGAATACTATAAAAAGTATTCTCAGGGGGTTACCGGTTTGATACCCAGAGCCGGTGTGGTTCCCGGGGCGTTCGGATGCCTAGAGGCAAAATGGTTATCTTGACCGAAAAGTCTCGGAAAAGGTCCTAAGGGTAGTCTGGTTATTTTTCACCGAAGTGAGCTAACAAACATGGGTATTGACCTAGGTGTTGAGTATTTCCGCTACTCGGACGGGGTTGAGTATTTCCGCTACTCGGACGGGGTTAACGATTTGAGAGTATTTCTACTACTCCAACGGCTCTATGAGTATTTCCGCTACTCTAACGGTTCTGTGAGTATTTCCGCTACTCTAACGGTTGAGTATTTCCGCTACTCGGACGGCTCTGTGAGTATTTCCGCTACTCTAACGGTTGAGTATTTCCGCTACTCGGACGGCTCTGTGAGTATTTTCGCTACTCGGACGGTTGAGTATTTCTGCTACTTGGACGACTCTGTGAGTATTTCCACTACTCTAACGGTTGTGTGAGTAGTTTTGCTACTCGGACCATCTCGAGGAATAAACTGTCTCGAGAGAGGGATTGGAAAGGGGTCTTACCGTCTCCTAAGAGACGTGCCTGGATTGGAACCGTCTCGAGGAATAAACTGTCTCGAGAGAGGAATTAGAAAGGGGTCTTACCGTCTCCGAAGAGACGTGCCTGGATTGGAACCTTCTCGAGGAATAAACTGTCTCGAGAGAGGGATTGGAAAGGGGCCTTACCGACTCCGAAGAGACGTGCCTGGGTTTTGAGTGTTTCCGCCACTCTAACGGTGTGAGTATTTCCGCTACTCTAACGGTTTGGTGAGTGTTTCCGCCACCCTAACGGTTCTGTGAGTATTTCCGCAACTCTAACGGTTTTGTGAGTAGTTTTGCTACTCGAACCGTCTCGAGGAATAAACTATCTCGAGAGAGAGATTGGAAAGGGGTCTTACCGTCTCCGAAGAGACGTGCCTGGATTGGAACCGTCTCGAGGAATAAACTGTCTCGAGAGAGGGATTGGAAAGGGGTCTTATCGTCTCCGAAGAGACGTGCCTGGATTGGAACCGTCTCGAGGAATAAACTGTCTCGAGAGAGGGATTGGAAAGGGGTCTTACCATCTCCGAAGAGACGTGCCTGGATTGGAACCGTCTCGAGGAATAAACTGTCTCGAGAGAGGGATTGGAAAGGGGTCTTACCGTCTCCGAAGAGACATGCCTGGGTTTTGAGTGTTTCTGCCACTCTGACGGTGTGAGTATTTCCGCTACTCTAACGGTTTGGTGAGTACTTCCGCTACTCGAACCGTCTCGAGGAGTAAACTGTCTCGAGAGAGGGATTAGAATTGGAATACGAATGGACAATGCCCCTAAGGGCATTTTGGTCATTTTGCCTCTATTTGGGCCTGACAGGCCTGCGAAGCGATGGAAAGATGGAATTTGGACTAGAGGATTGGATTCGATAGGAATATGTCCACAATGACTTGAAAACAAGTCTGGACGGAGTGTAGACTGCCGAGCGGTCAAAAATGGGGTGCTTACAGCTGCCCCTCTTTTTTGTCTTTGCTTGTCAAAGACAGAAAACGATAAGAGTAAGAGTCCCATGTTGACCGCGAGGCAGTCGGAGGGACGGACACTGGAAATCTTCCGACAACGGGGGTCGAAAACGGATAACGGGCCAAAAAGGCCTTCGAAAACGAGTTTTGGCGGGAAAATGAGCAAAACTGCCCAGAATTTGGAGGGAATTCATTTTGACCTAAGACTTGAGTTTTGAAATCTTGTTGGACAGAAAACTTAGAAAGATTTTCTAGGAGACATTTTGGAGGTAAGAATTTAAGAACTCTTTCGGATTTGAAAATTTTTGAGATGGACAAGGATTTAGGATAGAAAACTTCAGAACTTGATAAAAATTTTGGAAGGAAGAATTTTTTGAGTGAAACCTTGAAAATTTTTAAGGATTTATTTTGTCTAAGACTCTTTTGAAAGAAAAGTTTGGGGGGCCAGGATTTGGAAAAGGGATTTTCTTGAAGAACTAAATCAGAAAAATTTGGAGATGGATTGAAAAAATTTTAGACATGATTTTGAAAATAATTTTGACCCTGATTTTCGAAGTAGAATTTGATTTTAAGAAGTGATTTTGAAAAAGAACTTTTGGAAAACAGAATCAGAAAACCTTTTGAAAACTAACTTTGGAAAGGAAATTTTAGAAGAAAGAATTTTTGAAAACTTTTGGAGGATAATAATAAGAAACCATTGGGAAACTGATTTTTGAGAAAGAACTTTTTGAAGAGAACAAGTCAGGAAACTTTTCAAAAAAGTTTTAAGGAACCTTTGATAGTTGATTTTAGAAAAGAAACTTTGAATGAAAAGTTTAAGAAACTTTTAGGTTGGTCTGAATAGGATGTATATGGAAGTTGTGTCCTTCATTTTTATTTTATGTTTCACCTTTGGTTATTATCATTATTATTTCTTTGTTGCTTTTATTTCTTTATCTTTTGAACTGCATATATCGAATTCTAATACCTCTTACCTTGACTTACCTTTCAGGATGGCGGGCGCAGGCGATGAGGGTTCTGAGAAGAGTCACTGCTTTGGGAAGATGGCCCGAATAGATTTTTGTCGGCAGCTCCAGCCGCTCTAGGGGTAGTCACCACTCTGCCAATCGAGCACCTTCTAGCCAGGGTGGGAGGGGGGAGTAGGCCTCCAGTCGACCCCTTCCCTCTTGTTGAGCCAACCCTCGAGGATGAGATAGACATCGAGCTTTTCCACTTTTGACTTTTCGGATGGCCGACGCTATTTTGAGCTGACTACGGGTTTGGTATGACGAGCATCCTTCAGATGAGCAAGACATTTTTGCTGGTCCTTTGGTTGCATGGCTTCTCTCCTATCGGTGTAGCTTGCTTTCTGACAGTGGTTCCCATCTGACCTGTCTTTCTCCCATTTTGGGGAATGTGAGCCTGCCCCTACTCCCCATGAGTATGGTTTCCTCCTAGGTCTTCGGGATGGTTCAACTAACATTATGGGACCTACTTTTCCTAATAGCTGCGTCGCGATTGTCTCTTCTCAGCTTGGGTTCTGTTGTGCGGCCTTTTCTTCTGATCTCCTGCCCCTAGTTTTCTTATATCCCAATGAAGCTCTTGTTCTCATATTCTGAATTTGCGACACATAGGAGAGCTCGTTTAGGGGATTGACATACTTCTAAAGATTGGTCTATTCCTCAATGATAGCCCTAGCTCTGTTTCTCTTGAACTTGTTGATGTCTCCACGAAGGGGTGACTTGGTCGGCCGTTGATTGCGTGCATTGCTCGCCAGGATTCGGGAAGGACACTCATATGCCCCTATGGTTGTGGGACAGACCTTCATGAGCCTTACTAGACTTTGGTAGGGGGGGGGGGGGGGGGGGGGGGGGGGGCGATGCTCATTGTTGGGGATATGCTTCATTATTCTAGCTTTGGGTGATCGGACACTTATTCACTTCCCCTCTTTCGAAGTCGTTTGATTGGGGAGGTCGAGGGTGGGTCATTGCCCCATTCTCTATTTCTTGTTGGTCATGGAAATTTGTGCTTTCTAAGCTGTGAGCCGGTACTGGAGATATCTGAGGGGTGACTTTAGCTCCTTTTTATGTTTTGCCTTGTTCATTATTTCCTATTTGAGAGAGACAGAAAGACAAAGAGTGAGTTTTTGTGCAAAAATAGTTTAAGAATGCCCTAGTAAAGGGTGTCATCATTTTTTATGATGATTGCACATAGGATTAAATACATAATCTATTTTTTATGAATGCACATGTTTATATAAGAATTGAATCGAATGCATATACTATTTTTATTTTTTTTTTTACGAATGCACAGGTTCACACAGAAGTGAAAATGAATGTATGTTATATTTTTGGACAATGCGCATACAGGAATAGAATTACATGCAATGTCCCCCATTTTTTTTGTGATAACTGCACAGATTTATGTAAAAATTGAATCAAATGCGTGACCTACTTTCTTACAAATGAGTAGGTTCATACGGGAATACAGTTGAATGCATGAATAGATACAAACTTCGCAGGAATCTAAATGGATTTACATGTTATACAGGTCATGGATGCATCAGTACTATATGCATATAAACTATTTACAAAGAAAACCCTAGGATTGCCCCTTGGGCCCATACTCTCAGGATTCTGTTCCTTTCCAGGATTTTGCCCCATTTAATTTTGTCTCATTCTCATCGGGGTGTGATAGCATTTGCACCATTCTCTAGGGATCTTGACCTTTTGATTTGCTATCTTATCCCTACTTTCTACAGGGTTGCTGTTTGGGGTTTTTCTAACCTCACTTGGTTTTCTTTCACAGATCTCCAAAATGCCTCCATGGCTCGAGCGACAACTCACATGCCCTTTGCAGAGCGATAAAGAGCTAAGCCCTCAATCTGAGAAGACTTCTTTTAGGACCGTAATGTAGGCTAGGTTTAGGGGTTGTAAGAAATAAATGGATATTTAGGCTAAAAGATTTTCTTTTAGTGGGTTGTTAAAACCGAAACCATTTGAGCACATCTTGGAGCATGAGATTGCCCCTTGCATTCTCTTCCAATTCTCCTTTTTCACCCTACTTATCTTAGTATTGTTCAGGCTTATTTGGACTAAGCAATTCTCTTTGATCAGAGAGGACTTTAATTTGGACCGTAACGTAGGCTAGGTTAAGGGGTTTATGAATGAACGGGATATGTAAGCTCAAATTTGATATTGCTTCCAGTAAGGTTAGATCCGCACCATCCTCGGTTGGTCTTCCACTGGGGTTTCATCCCCTGATATCCTCTTCTAGCTTCAGAAACATATTTGGCTCATTTAGATCAAGCAACCCTTCTCAATCAGAGTGGACTTTTAGTAGGGTTGTAATGTAGGCCATGGTTTGGGGTTTAACAAAAAAGGGCAAAGGCTCAAACCCATAGCTTCTATTTGGTGGCTTTGTTACCTAGGATCACCTTCGAATTTTCTCTTTTACAAGAGGAGTTGACCTTTCTTGTAACTTTTGACCTTCTTAGTCTGACATTTGCCCCTTTTTCCGGACTTTTGGCTTTATATGTTTTTTAAAGATAACACAACATGACTCTTTTTCGGTCTTTCTACTGATATGCTTCTTTTTTTTTTTTCCTTCCCTTTCTTGTTGCCTTTGACAAGAAGAACATTTCTACAACTTCTTTCTCTCAAATCCTTTCCTTAACATTTTCATTTAACCGATTGTGGACGGTGATCCCTAGGTTGGGGTGTATTTTGGAAAAGAAAGATAACCAGCTCAATAGGTTCGACAAGGGTTGCTTTTAACTGTATGGGAAGTGAAATGAGGGCCTCTCTTCATTTTGAATAAGATTGCTTGATCCATAGAGCCTTCACGTTACTTCAGCTTGATGATCGATAACATTCTCCACTAGATCTTCTGCTGTCTGCCTGCCCCAATGTGGGGGAATGGTTTTGGATCGGGGTTGACAAGAAGAATCTTCTGCTTTCTGCGAGGCACTAATGGGTTAAGCAAAAGGGTTATTTTTGTGTATGGTAGTAGAATTGAGGGCCGCTAATCATTTCAAATTGAATTGCTTAGTCCATAAAACCTTTGTACAAAATATAGACATTACTCCTAGGGATGATGTGTTTCTGTCAATGAAACCCTACATGTTCTATCAAATCCACTATTTTGTGCTCACCCCAATGTAGGGGATGGTCATAGGTTTGGGGATCTTTGAAAAGAAATTATATACGGCTCTAGTGGGCTGAGCAAAGGGTAGTGTTTATTTGGGATAAATAGAACAATGGCTTCTCATCATTTTAGGGACTCGGCTACCCATCGCCAAGCCAGGATATCATGCAAGTGTCGCTTTTTCAATAGAATTCGCACTTCTTTGTTAAGATTGCCTTCCTCCTATCTCTCACTCTCGCTTTGTCTCTCAAAGGTCTTAACCCCTTTTAAATGGGTGGCCTATGCTATCCCATCCTTTAAGTTGAGTTATTTACCAAATGGGGAAGAATCCCTAAGTGTGACAATCGTCCACAAGGGTATGAAACAAAGAGAATAAACTGGGAACTACCTATTTACGAGATTCTTGATACATGGCATGATTACATGGCATGCAATGTTTATTCAAAGAAGATATGCGATGAATAGAAAGATCAAAAGAAAATAGATGAATTTTGTAAAAATCTCCCTCTTCTTGTGGATCTCTTTATGAGAACCCATGACAAGGTCTTGAAACTGTGTTGACTGCTTTGGTATTTCATTCTCTGAGTGTATCACCAAATGACGGAGGGCTAATTGACAGATCTTTTGCAGTGTTTAGCAGGCATTCGGAAGTTAAGAGATTCTTGATAGCAATGCATGGGTCTGATAGGTGAAGCCTCCTTTTGCATGGACAGTGGTTGTTGCGGCATGGTGTGGAGGTAAGGTCCTGTTGATGAACGGTTAGTTCTTATTGCTCCCTGATGTAGGTTCGGCCTCTTCTAACAACTAGGCTTATCCTTCCATGATTTTGAATCTGGTGAGGTGCTAGAGGGATTCCATGAATTCAATCGTGCTCTCTGACCTACAAAAGAAAAAGAAAAACAGAATGCAATCAGTATGTGAAGTTGGAAGTTCTATGCGATGCATGTCCTATGGAGGTCCCTTATTTGAGGGAATCTAGGCATGATGATAAGTCCATTTGGGAGGTGGGGTTTTGCCCCTATTATGCAATACAATACTGCTTCAGCGTGGGCCGATTGATGTTTCTTTATTTGGGCAATCCCACCTCCATGGACTGAGAGAGATTTGGGCCACTCTCGAGATATGGTTCTATGCATGCCATGAATCCTTAGGGTTTAAGAACCCTTAGGAGTTTTGGTAGGTTTGATTAACATGAGATTGGATTGCTCCTTTCTCTCTACGGTTGATTAAATGCATGAAAATGAAATGACTTGAGTTTCTTGAAACTCTTGTCTTGGAATGGATATGGGTGTATGAGCATATTAAAAGTGAACATGTGAGCAGTGGGATAATCATAAATAGATGGTTGAGGAAACCCCCTTCTTGTCTTGCTTCTGTCTTCGGTTCTCTTGATGTTTGGAAATGAGGAGGGGGAGGATAGAAGACAAAAACAAAAAAGAAGTTAGTGCCTTGATTTGAAGATTTTTATGCAAAGCATGTCGTAGAGGTGCCCCTACTTAGAGGGGAGACTATACATGATGCATTGGCTCCCTTTTGGAGATAGGGGATTTGCCCCTGTATGCAGACACTTTACCGTCAGGTGGGAATCTTTAGCCATTCATGCATTCATTCATAAAAATAAAGAAGTACATTAAATTTTGTGTTTGAGATACAAAAGAATTGAAATACATTTTAATAGGGGGAGGGGGAACATTTTCCTTTGGACTTCCACCTATCTAATTTTACAAAGGGAAACCCTAAACTACTCTTGAGTCTTCGGATTCGCCTTCCTCGGATTTGATGTCGAAGAGGTCGCTGAAAGACCTTGTTGATTGATTGCCCCTTGTCTCCTTGGCAACCCTATCTCCGTGAGCATAGAGGGATTGGGGCCCCTCTTATAAAATGGATTAAGATGCATGCAATGAGTCCTTATGGTTACGCGGGAACCCTTAGGGTTTGGGTAGGTTTAATGCAAGGGAGAGTAACGTTGGTATCACTCTCAATGGGTTGATCATATGCATGAGAAAGCAGTGACTTGAGTTACTTGGAACTCTTGTCTTGACATGGGATATTGAATGCATGAATATGAATATGCAAAGAGTATAAGGAGAGAAAGTACAATTGAAGTAAACATGCATGCATGAACAGTTAGATAGGCATTATAACAGTATAAATACAAGCATTATAACAGCAGGAATAAACAGGTATAAATGAAAGTAAGAGCAGTCGCCCTTTCCTCCGTGATTTTGAAAATGGATACGTAGGCAACCTTCATAGGTGCGGTCACAATATTTTTCAAACTTTCAATTCCACCCTCGTGGGTGCGGTTTCAAAATTCTTTCCAAATCTCAAATTCCCATCTATTTTCAAACTTTCCATTTTCAAATTTCTGTTTTCAAATTTTCAAAATTTCCAATTTCAATTCCATCTTTTCAAATCTATTTTCAAATCAAAGCAATCTCTTTTTAAATCTATTTTTCAATTCTTTTCTATTGCTTGCATATCATGCATCATATTTTTCAAACATTGTTTTTCTAAAAGTAAATAGGGTTGAACTATAGTCAATTGAAGACTCTCATAGGTGAATCTAGGGTAGATTGACATGTAGGTACCGAAAGGGCGGGGTAGGGTGATAGCTTAGTGCGTCTTCCCTACACGTAACCAACCTCCGAACTTAGATCACTGTTTTCAAAGACCAAAAAGGAGTTATTTTTCTAAAAAGGGCTAAATGTTTTTCAAAGGTTGCCAAATAACCTGTTTTTCTTAAAAACCCTCTCTTGAGGTGGTTTTTCCCAAAATCGTTTTCCAAAACCCTAAGTGTAATCTTCGGATTATGCTTAGTTTTTAGGTGACCTAACTCACCTTAATCAAGTTAGGTGGCGACTCCGAATCTTTTTCAAAAGCCCTTTATTTCAAATCAAAATTTTCAATTCAAACCTAGTCGCACTCATTCTTCTAGGAGGGTGAGTTCTAACGAGAGAGTACAACATTTTTCCCACTTGTGTGAGTATTCCTCAAGTGCGAAAAATCTGGGCGCGACAGCTGGCGACTCCGCTGGGGAGACTTAGAGGGTTAGGCCGTCATTCATGTCTCTTTACCCTTCACCCATGTAGAGTCTTCAATTAGCTTGGTTCAATCCTATTCACTTGAAATCTTCAAAACCAAATTTTCAAAATTATTTTCAAAAAACATGCATTTATTCATATTATCTTGTATTATGTTTGTCATCCACATACTGACACTTGCATCTTTGTTTTGTAGGTGCACCTTATGTTTAAATATTATTAACTGCTTTGCATGAATGTGATGTACAGGATGAATGGGAGTTGTTGGGCTCTTTCCTCCACTTTTAAAAATCACACACACACTGCATGTGCACTTGCATTCTGCATACTTGCATACCCTGATATGTCCTTTCTAGTTAGAAAGGGGGAACGGTATATTGGTTGTGGGCAAGATGCTGTATCAGTTTCTTCGCCTACGGCCTCTTGATGGTTCCCCCGCTCGGATCACCAACCGATCATGGCACCATCTCGGGGAGTGGGCCTAGGTTTGAAGATCCGGGGACCGAGCCTTTTTAGGACGCATTAGTCAACCCTCAACCTCATACTCATATAGACACCATGCATAGCCGAACCTCTGTCGGATTTAGGACACGAGCACCGTTTTCAAAATCACAGAGGAAAGGGCGACTGCTTTTACTTTCATTTATACCTGCTGTTATAATGCTTGTATTTATACTGTTATAATGCCTGTCTAACTGTTCATGCATGCATGTTTACTTTAATTGTACCTTCTCTCCTTATACTCTTTGCATATTCATGTTCATGCATTCAATATCCCATGTCAAGACAAGAGTTCCAAGTAACTCAAGTCACTGTATTCTCATGCATATCATCAACCCCTTGAGAGTGACACCAACGTCACTCTCCCTGGCATTAAACCTACCCAAACCCTAAGGGTTCCTGCGTAACCCTAAGGACTCATTGCATGCATCTCGATTCATTCCATAAGAGGGGCCCCAATCCCTCTATGCTCACGGAGATAGGGTTGCCAAGAAGACAAGGGGCAATCAATCAACAAGGTCTCTCCTCGACCTCCTCGACATCAAATCCAAGGAAGGCGAATCCGAAGACTCAAGAGTAGTTTAGGGTTTCCTTTTGTAAAAGTAGATAGGTGAAAGTCCAAAGGAAAATGTTCCCCCACCCCCTATTAAAATGTATTTCAATTCTATTGTATTTCAAACCCAGAATTTAATGTACTTCTTTATTTTTATGAATGAATGTATGAATGGTTGAAGGTTCCCACCTGACGGTAAAGTGTTTGCATACAGGGGCAAACCCCCTATCTCCAAAAGTGAGCCAATACATCATGTTTAGTCTCCCTCTCAAGCAAATGATACCCTAGGACATACATTGCATAGATTTCTCCAGGAACCAAACTCTAATTTGTAACTGTTGTCGTCATTGTTATAGGCGATGAGTACTAGTCCAACTTCCTCTAAAATAGTGAAGGCCATGGGTTACAAGCTTCAGGAAAACATACCATGGGGAAGCGGGAATGCAAGCAGGGACCCCCTGTGCAACACACTTACCACAATCTCAGAAGGGACAATTCTTGCCTTAAAGGAGCCCGAATACCAAAATCCTTTCATCCTAACCCCGCAATCTTATCTCCCTGGCATGAACTTAACCATAGGAGCCTTACTAGACCCTTCCCCTTATCCCCTTATCCTTAATACGTTGTTCGAACCTGAACCCATGATCGCTATGGCTCGACCTGAACCTCAAACCAACAACCAAAGAAACACATGACCTAAACTGCCTTTAGTCTTGCCAAAGAAGCCAAATGTGCCCACCATTCTACCCGTCCTCACCAAACCTTCAGGTGTAGCAATCCCTTTGCCCGTAAACCCAAGGATAATTCTTCCCACCATAACCCAAGCACCAATACCCAGTCTTCATAACGTCCCATGGAATTACCCACCTGATAAGGGCATTGGAGAGCCCGTAACAGAAGTAGGGGGAATGACTCGGTCAGGGCGCCTTTATACCTCTGTTGAAGTGGAAAGAAAAAGGAGGGGTAAGGACAAAGAAGGAGAGTGCTCCAACCAGCCAACAGATCAGGAGATGTCAGAATTCACCAAAGCTTTAGGAAAGGTCGATTACGATATCATGGAACAGCTTAGGAAATCCCCAGCCCATATTTCGATGTTGGGTTTGCTGCTCACTTCTGAGGTGCACCGGAATGCTTTAATAAAGATCCTCAAGGATGCTCATGTGCCCGAAAGTTTCACGCCAGACAATCTACATGACATGGTCAGTCTCATTATGGCCCCAAACATCATCACTTTCTCTGATGACGAGATTCCGGCTGATGGAACAGGTCATACTCGAGCTTTGCATATCGCTATAAGAACAAGAGGAAGAATGGTGACCAAAGTATTGATAGATAATGGGTCGGCATTGAACGTGTGCCCGTATTCTACTCTGGAAAGGCTGGGAATGGACCAAACTTATTTGAAAAAGAGTGGTATGGTCATCCGTGCCTTTGATGGATCTCGGAGGGAAGCCATGGGAGAAATTGAAATGCCAGTTGAGATAGGACCAGTAACCTTCACGATTAAATTTCAAGTTTTACATATTCCGGCTGTCTATAACTTGCTGTTAGGAAGGCCCTGGATTCATTCGGCAGGAGCGGTTCCTTCTAGTCTTCATCAGAAAGTCAAGTTCATCGTGGGTTCCAAGTTAATCGCTATTTTCGCTGAGAAAGAGCTTGCCGTATACAAAGCTGACATCATTGCATCGGACACAAAACTGCCCTCTTGTTTTCAATCATTTGAATATATCACTGTCGTGCAGAAGGAAGATCAAGTGAAGCCAAATTATTCCAAGAACTCTCATATGGTAGTACGGTACTTTAAAGAAAATGGTTTCCATCCGGGTAAAGGCTTAGGGAGATGTTTACAAGGAAGACCAGAAATCGTAGAAATACCGTCAGCTGAACCCACCTTTGGGTTGGGATATGAACCCACGAAAAGAGAAAGAATAGAAGCAGCGCGGAAGAAAAGGACTGATAAGAAAGCTGTCATGGAGCTCTCGGACCAATTCAAGCAGTTAGACATGGAAACAGGAACACCTGCATTAAGTAATAAGAAGAGAAAAGTCCAAGGAGAAGTGCCCATCATTACAATCAACATCGGAGTAACCGAAGATGGATCCATTCGAGCAATGTTGCCAAGCGAAAAGTTACATAATTGGGCCAGCCAAGACATCATCCGTGCTCACAAGTTTCGGTACAAAGCCCGTTAAAGCGAGACCGTGGAGCAACTGATTCGCCATAAACTTTGTCCTTTTAAATTTATTTGTTTGAACTTTTTAAAAGCAAGTTATCAATGAATAAAATAATATCCCTTTCTTGTTTGATTTATTGTACACTATTTTCCATGCCAGGGACCCTTGCATCCGATATCCTACTCAGCTAATCCAGAGAATGCCAATCTTGATGAATGATGACTTGAACACCGAGTTTGATTACCAACAACTGGGGATTGAAGAAGATGTAAATTTTACAGGGGAGGTGCAGAGGAAATTCGAGAACAAATAGAAAGACACGAGAATCGTAATACCCCGAACATTGAGGAAACGGAAACCGTTAATTTGGGAAATGAGGGAGATCTGAAGGAGCTTAGAATCGGTACGGGCCTAGATCAATGGCAGCGCAAAGAGCTATTGGAACTTTTACGGGCGTACTTGGATGTTTTCACATGGTCCTATCAAGACATGCCCGGACTAGATGAATCCATTGTTGAACATAGACTACCTTTGGACCCGCAGATGAAACCCTTTAAGCAGAAGCTAAGGAGATTGAAACCTGAATGGAGCCTGAAGATTAAGGAGGAGGTGATTAAACAATTCCAGGCAGGATTTCTGCAAGTGGTAGAGTATCCTCAATGGCTGGCTAATATTGTCCCGGTACCCAAGAAAGATGGCAAGGTGCAGATGTGCATTGACTTTCGGGACCTCAACAGGGCCAGTCCAAAGGATGATTTTCCTCTTCCCCACATAGATTTGCTTGTTGACAACACGACCGGTCATGGAATGTTTTCCTTCATGGACGGTTTTTCGGGCTATAATCAGATCAAGTTGGCTGAAGAAGATCGGGAGAAGACTGCTTTCATTACCCCCTGGGGAGTATACTGTTATAAGGTCATGCCATTCGGTCTTCGCAACGCAAGGGCAACCTACCAAAAAGCGATGGTAACTTTATTCCATGACATGATGCATCCGGAAGTAGAGATCTATGTGGATGACATGATCGTCAAGTCCAAGCAACGGAAGGACCACTTGCTCAACTTGCGGAAGGTGTTTGATCGCCTCCGTAAATATCAGCTTAAGTTAAATCCGGCCAAATGCACGTTCGGAGTATCTTCAGGGAAATTGTTGGGATTTATAGTCAATGAAAAGGGGATAGAGGTTGATCCTGCCAAGGTGAAGTCCATTGTTGAAATGCCTACACCAAAAGGGGAAAAGGAGGTTCGGTCTTTCCTAGGAAAGTTGAACTTTATTAGGAGGTTCATCGCCCAAATGACCCACCTGTGCAAACCTATTTTCAAGCTCCTTAAGAAAGACATTCCAAAGGAGTGGGATGATAACTGTCAAATGGTGTTTGAGAAAATTAAAGAATATCTTCAAAATCCCCCAATCCTAGTGGCACCAACCCCGGGGCGTCATTTGCTGATGTACATGACAGTGTTAGATACTTCTATGGGATGTGTCTTGGGGCAACATGATGAAACGGGAAGAAAATAGCAAGCCATTTACTACCTTAGTAAGAAATTTCTGCCATATGAAGCGAAGTATTCCGATCTCGAGAAAACCTGCTGTGCATTAGCCTGGGCAGCTCATAGGCTTCGACACTACATGCTCTATCATACCACATTCCTCATCTCTCAAATGGATCCCTTCAAGTATATATTCGAGAAACCCACCCTGTCCAGCAGAATTGCTCGATGGCACATGATCCTGTCAGAATTCGACATTGTGTTCACAACCCGTAAAGTAGTAAAGGGGCAGGTGATAGTTGATTATCTGGCTGAGAACCCCATTGATGATTATCAATCCATGGAGCCCCAATTTCCTGATGAAAATATACTATACGTTGATGGTACGTTTGAAGAACAAGAACCAGCCGGGTGGAGGATGTTTTTCGACGGCGCTGCTAATAAAAGGGGAGCTGGCATTGGGGCGGTAGTAGTGTCAAGAACCGGCAGTCACTATCCCATTGTAGTTAAGCTACAACTTGAACTCTGTACTAATAACATCGCCGAATATGAGGCTTGCATCCTGGGGTTAAGATTGGCAGTAGAAATGAAGATTGATGAATTGGTTGTTCTCGGAGATTCAGACTTGGTCATTCAGCAGTCCAAGGACGTGTATCAAACTTGAGACGCCAAACTCTCCCCGTATCATCAATAGGTCAAGGACTTGTGTCAGCTGTTCAAAAGCGTGGATTTTCGTCACGTGCCCCGAACAGAGAACTGCTTCGCCGATGCCTTGGCTACATTGGCTGCAGCGATCAAGGTCGACAGTGGCACTGAAATACCCCCTCTACAGATCTTCACCAGGGATGTCCCCTCTTATTGTTTGCATACAACTGTTGAACCTCATGAGAAACCATGGTTTTATGACATCCAGAGATATATTCAAGCCAGGACGTTCCCCGATGCGGCAACACAACGCGATAGGAAGACCATTTGTCGTTTGGCGGGACACTATTTCATGGCTGGAAATGACCTTTTCAGGAGATCATGGTTCGGACCTCTAAGATGTGTCAATGCCGCCGAAGCCAAAGTTATCATGGAGGAAGTGCACGAGGGAGTTTGTGGCCCCCACATGAATGGCCACACGCTTGCAAAGAAGATTCTCCAGATAGGGTATTACTAGTCAACAATGGAGTCAGATTGCATTAGATACGTTCTTCGGTGTCACAAATGTCAGATACACGGGGATAAGATTAAAGCACCACTGTCTGAGCTTCATTCTATGTCTGCCCCATGGCCCTTTTCTATGTGGGGGATAGATATGATTGGTCCTATCACTCCTAAAGCTTCCAACGGCCATCGCTTCATCCTGGTCGCTATTGATTATTTCATTAAATGGGTGGAAGCCGTCTCTTACATCCATGTCACCAAGAAGGTTGTAGAAAGGTTCATAAAAAATCACATCATCTGCCGGTATGGGATTCCCGAATCACTCATTACTGATAATGGTTCCAATCTGAATAACGAATTGATATCAAGGCTATGCCAAACATTTCGCATTACTCACCGAAATTCGGTCACTTACCGGCCCCAGATGAATGGGGCAGTAGAAGCAGCCAACAAGAATATTAAGAGAATACTCCGAAAAATGATTGACAATTACAAAGATTGGCATGAGAAGCTTCCGTTTGCATTGATGGCTTACCGAACTACTATGTGGGTCTCCACTGGAAGCACCCCTTTTGAGCTAGTTTACAGCACCGAGGCAGTCATCCCTGTTGAGATTGAGATTCCTTCTTTACGGATCTTGACATAAACCAAGTTAGACGAAGCAGAATGGATTAAAGACCGATATGCTCAACTCTGTTTGCTGGATGAGAAGCGGTTGGCTGTAGTTTATCACGCTCAATGTTACAGAAGGCGAATGGCCAGAGCATTTGATAAGAAGGTACGACCTCGATCATTCCAGCCGGGAGATTTGGTGCTTAAGAAAGTGTTCCCCCATCAGGAGACAACACAGGGAAAGTTTGCTCCAAACTACGAAGGGCCATTCATGATAAAGAAAGTCTTGTCTGGAGGAGCTCTCGTTTTGGAGGAAATGGATGGCCAAGAATTTCCTAGCCCATTGAATTCAGATGCTGTCAAACTCTACTACGTGTGATTCCGAAAGCTAGACCTCTGGTTTCTGTGAAGAAGCAATGAAACTTACTCTCCTCATTTTCCATTAATCAATAAGGTAGTGTTTTAAGGTTAAAGCTCTATGGACTAAACAATCTAATTCCAAGATGACGAGGGGCCCTTATTTCATTTTCTATCCAATCAAAATGCATATATAACCTTTGTTAAACCTTTAGAGCTGGTTACTTTCTTTCAGGAACATTCCCCCAATAAAGTGATCATATTAAGCAGAGGCACTGAAAATAGCCACAAAAAAAAAAAAGAGCCCTTGAAGTACTAATTTAAGTCCACACAAATATTGGTATTAACGTTAACAGCAAAAAAAAAAAAAAGGGGGGGGGGGGCCGTGCAATGAGATACCCAAGTAAAGATGGGAGTACGCAGGAAAAGTGCCATTGAACCACAAAAGAAAAAAAAAAAAAACTATCAAAAGTGATCACTAGTAGAGTGGTAGGCTTGAGACTTTTCTTTTTCTTTCAAAAGTAAAAACCAACACCATAACCCCTAGAAAGTCCTCTTAGATTGGAGTCAAATTGATTAGTCCAAATGAGCTTACTAAATATGCCATGGGATGGAAAATGATGCAAGTAGCGCTTAGGAGCTTCTCAACAGAAACCCGAGACCAAGCTGAGGAAAGAGAGAGAAAGAAGAGAGAAAAGTTAAGTGCTTCCCGAGGATGCGGTGAAAACCCGAAAGGGCGCCGTAGGTAAAAAGGTAGGGATGCGACAAGATACAAAACTGTCGACCCCGGCGAAAACCTGCAAAGGCACCTTGGTGCAAAAATGACAGAGCTGGGACTGGTGAAAACCCTTAGGGGCACTAGTAGCAAAAATAGCAAACATAAAAAAATAAAAAAAAATAAAATAAAGGGGGGGTGGGGGCAAGAGATTTAGATATAAAAAATAGCTCGAGCTACTACATTCCCCAGAAGTTAAGGTATGAAAGCAACAGTGTAAAAGTCGAAAAGCATCTTGAAAGGCATTCTCCGGTTTAGCCCAGTTATGGTTAAAGGAAGCAGAGGTCCCTTTCGCGGAACAGTTAGTGAGTCAAAGAATCAAACGAAAGGGAGTTATTTTTCATTAAACTGCAATTCTCATTTAATTTTTTTCCAAATTTGTTACTATACTAATCATACAGGGAAATTATACCAAAAGCACGAGAAGTCATGAATTCATAAGATAAAAGAGGCATAACACTAAACAAAGTATGTTTTTCTACAAATGCAGAAATCAGCAAATCTAAGAGCGAGGGGCAAAAATATATCGCTTCCCGTCGTCATCAGAGGAGGAATCAGCTATGCAGGGATCCACTGGCTCGCCAGTCACAGGAGGAGCACTCGAAGAAGTACCAGCAGCAGAAGACCCAGGCCGGCCTCGCTCATAGTCAGCACATCTAGCCAGAAGCATGTCCCTCTCTCGAGTAAGGGACTCCATAGCCTCCCGCAAGGACGGGCCATCCATCACATCACCCTCTAGGGAAGGAGAACTGCCTAGAACGCCTCGTGGCCGCCTGCGGGCCCTCACAGCACCCGATGGAGGGTCATCATGTGTCGATCTGGCTGCTGCTAATCGCCTCTCTAGTAAAACTACCTCAGCGTCTCTCATCCTCAATCGGTCATGCAATATCCGTATCAGGCGACGGTTCTCCCGTCTGTGGCGACGCCCCTGAACAATCATAGCAGTCAAGAAGTCGGTATACCCTACAGGAGGTAAAGGAGTCTCAATGAGAAGATCCCCGAGTCTGCTAGGACCCAACACATAGCGTCGAAGCCAGTAATGATAGGCCTCGGTCGCAGGGGGCATGTCAGAGAAGGGACCATCATCATCAACATGAGGAAGCAAAGATCTCCATATATCCATAACTTTCTCCACCAATGCTCTAGGAATCGACGCCTCAAAGATAAGAGTAAACTCGGCTGCAGAAGCTAGAAAAGGGATATCATGACTACTACCAAGCTGTCGTAGAACCCGAATCCTGAAAAAAGGGGCAATGCCCCGCAAGCCTGCTAGGGGCACGAAGGCTCTCCCGGAAGGCCGAACTCTCAAGCAATACCTACCAACCAGCCCTGAATACCACCTAACTGTGCCCGACCTCATGCCCTGAAGATAGTCCACCCAGGATGCAGCGGTCTGCGGGAATCTCCCCTCATCTGCCATGACACCCTGAGATCTCGCCAGAGAATGTATATGATTGAGCTCAGGATACCACGTGTGCTGAAACAAGGGTGTAACAAACAAATGACTAATCGCCCAGAGTTGGAAGAGAGTAGTGCACCCGCGGAAACGAGCGTCAAGGGACTGCTGGAATCTCGTAAGACTCACGAAGGTCTCCCCTACAATCATAGGAGCATAGGAATGCCCCGTACAGATCATGGCCAGTGGTGCACAGAGTCGACAGTCCACTAAATCATCGTCTCAGGGGAACACCAAGAAGTTCAGCAGAAGCAAGGCTAAGGCAACCATACGAGAAATAGCCCAATCTTGGGAGGTGTGCCACTCACCTGAATGAACTCGCATACCCGTAGGAAACTCAAAACGGGAAAAGAGGAACTCTGCTGGAACATAGGGAAACTGGGGCAAAGAAGAAGATGAAAGAACTGCGCGTCTGAATCCGAGCTGGGACGAAACCATTGTAATACAACCATCTGGAAAAAGGGGTCCCACAATGTCAGCAGAAACATCTCGGAAGCCAAGAAGGAACCCATACTCGTGAGGAGTAGGGGTAAGCTCACACTCTCCAAAGCGGAAAAGAGACAAGTCCGGCTGCCAGAAAGGGATCACTGCCTCCATGAGTCCGGGAATAAGCCGCACTGATAAAAGCGAAGCCACCCGACCGAAGGACCGACGAAAGATATCCTGCTCATCTGGAGGGTAACTACTGTGCCAGGCTCTCAGCCGACCCAAAACTCCATCTGCCATCCTGAAAAGGTAAGCCAAGTTAAGTGATGTTAATATACCATCCATGCAGTTTAAATAACAGTAAAATAAAACAAACTAATAACACAAAACAAATAAAGGATTTCGCAATAACAAATCAAAAACAAAATTTTCACACATCTTGATTTTTCAACTCCAAATCACGTCTCAAGGGTTCCATGCCTTTTCTCTTCAAAAAGATTTTATTTCTAAAATTTTAACTAACTCTTTCCACAACTTGTAAAAATTTCGGCAGAGTCCCGTTTAAAAATGGCCCCTACAACGCCCATGACATCAACACAAAACATGAAATATGCACCTTCCAACACTGCAATCACATAACAATGGCACCCGTGCACACTTTTCAATTTTTCAAAATTTTCAAAACTCATGTTTTATTTTTCAAAAAAAATCAATGGTTTTCAAAAGGCTTCCAAAATTTTTCAAAATCACCTCAAATGTTTTCAAAATATTCCTACATTTTTCCAAATTTCAAACTTCAAAAATTTCATCAATTTCTTGAATTTGCTAATTTTTCTTAATTTTCTAAATATTTTTCTATTTTTCAAAAAATAAAAAATTCACCAAGTTTTCAAAAAATCACGAAACTTCATATGGTTGTCAAACACATTTTTCTAAGGCACATTGCACAAAAACATAGCCAGAAAACCTAATACCCATGCTTATAGGAACAAATTTCCTAGTCCTGCAGAAAACCCTCTTCGCATAATCATGAAAAATCACTCAAATTCAATTAAACAACCAACAAAATGCAAAAACAACATCACCAAAGTGTTCAAAACATATCAAAACATCAATTTCCACTATTCACATGATTCAAACGAAGTTCTACACATCAAAATCAACAAAATTTGAAAACTCACCTGTTGGAAGTTCTCTGGCAAAATCTTCACTTCCGGCGACTTTTCTGGCGACGTGGACTCCCTCCGGCAATCACCCGTGGTCCCCAAAGAATGCTCCTTCAATGTCCAAGACGGATTCCTCGCAATGCCTCACAAATTTGCAAAAAACTCTTCAAATCCCGTGGGTGTTCGAACCAGAAATTTTTTGGTTTTTAGCCTTAGGCCTGGCGCCACTAGCAGAGGCGCCAGTTGGTTTTTACCAAAGGCGCCACTACTAGTGGCGCCAGTTATAAATTCTGGGCAGTTTTGCCCTTTTCCCGCCAAAACTTGTTTTCGAAGGCCTTCTTGGCCCGTTATTCGTTTTCAACCCCCGTTGGCCAAAGATTTTCAATGTCCGTCCCTCCGACTGCCTCCCAGTCAACATGGGACTCTTACTCTTATCGTTTTCTGTCTTTGACAAGTAAAGACAGAAAAAGAGGGGCAGCTGTAAGCACCCCATTTTTGACCGCTCGGCAGTCTACACTCCGTCCAGACTTGTTTTCAAGTCATTATAGACATATTCCAATCGAAACCAATCCTCTAGTCCAAATTCCGTCTTTCCATCGCTTCGCGGGCCTGTCAGGCCCAAATAGAGGCAAAATGACCAAAATGCCCTTAGGGGCACTGTCCTTTCTTATTTCAATTCCAATCCCTCTCTTGAGACAGTTTATTCCTCGAGACGGTCCGAGTAGCAAAACTACTCACAAAACCGTTAGGGTGGCGGAAACACTCACAAAACCGTTAGAGTGGCGGAAACACTCACAAAACCGTCAGAGTGGCGGAAACACTCAAAACCCAGGCACGTCTCTTTAGAGATGGTAAGGCCCCTTTCCAATCCCTCTCTCGAGACAGTTTATTCCTCGAGACGGTTCCAATCCAGGCACGTCTCTTCGGAGACGGTAAGACCCCTTTCCAATCCCTCTCTCGAGACAGCTTATTCCTCGAGACGGTCTGAGTAGCAAAACAACTCACAAAACCGTTAGAGTAGCGGAAATACTCACAGAACTGTTGGAGTAGCGAAAATACTCACAGAACCGTTAGAGTAGCGGAAATACTCACAGAACCGTTAGAGTAACGGAAATACTCACAGAACCGTTAGGGTAGCGGAAATACTCATAGAACCATTAGGGTAGCGGAAATACTCACAAAACCGTTAGAGTAGCGGAAATACTCACAAATCATCAACCCCGTCCGAGTAGCGGAAATACTCACAAATCATCAACCTCGTCCGAGTAGCGAAAATACTCACACCGTTAGAGTGGCGGAAACACTCAAAACCTAGGTCAACACTCGTGTCTGTTAGCTCACTTCGGTGAAAAATGACCAGACTACCCTTAGGACCTTTTTTGAGACTTTTCGGTCAAGATGACCATTTTGCCCCTAGGCATCCGGATGCCCCGGGAACCACACCGGCTCTGGGTATCAAACTGGTAACCCTCTGAGAATACTTTTTATAGTATCCTCAACCTTCCTTTACCTTTCTGAATCATTCCGAGTCAGTTCCGGCCAACCCGGTACAAAATGACCGTTTTGCCCCTAGAGGGCCGATCTCCTTCTTCGACCATACCGGCTTTGAGTATCAAACCGGTAATGTCCCGAGAATACTTTTTATAATATTCTCAACCTTCCCTTCTCTTTCCGGATCATTCCGAGTCAGTTCCGGCCAACCTAGTGCAAAATGACCATTTTGCCCCTAGTGGGCCGGTCTCCTTTTCCGACCACACCGGCTCTGGGAATCAAACCGAAAACCTCTGGGAACATTCTAAATATTGTTTCCAGATCCCAAGTCTTTTTTCCGGGACAATCCAAGTTCGCCCCGGCAGTTTTCCGATCTGGTTGACCATTTTGCCCCTAAAGGCTCGGTCAACCTTTCCGACGCATCTTATCCTCACTTTTCAAGTGAAATACCTCCAGGACACTATTTAAAGTGTTCCTGTTCCTTTCCGGCCTTCCGGGTCATTCCCGGCTCCTCCAAATCATTCCCGGACTTTCCGGAGTCACTCCTAGTGAAGCCAGGCTAAAAATTGCATGATAGTCACTAGTACAGGCACCCAAATCTAGTCAAAGATATGTTGCTTGCCGACTTATAAAGTTTTCTAAGTGGGTGGCGCCACTAGTAGTGGCGCCAAGCCAAGAATTGGCCTAGCGCCACTAGGAGTGGCGCCAAGAGAAATTTTGCCCTAGCGCCACTACAGCAGGCGCCAGGCTTGTCTTCCCTCTATAAATACAGAGTCTCGTTCAACGTAAAAAGGGTCTGCAAACTTAACCTAAGAATCCTATATTTCGATATACAGAGCTCGAGCACCTTCAAAACCCTAGCCTCCCTAGGTTCTCCCAAACCCTAGCCACTATACACAAACCCTAGCCTCCTATACACTCATACACTCCCTCATACACTCATACACTAGCCTTCAACCATCCTTTGAAGACTTGAAGGGCTGCCATCTAAAGCTTGAAGACAATCCTTGAGGGTTGAAGAAGAAGACCGAAGATCGAAGACCAAAGACCGCACGACGTGCAAAATAAACAAGATACAAGGTAGGCTCCCTATTTAAATTTCCGCACTTCCCCCCTCTCTCTTCTCTCTCCAACCCACTTGGGTTTTCTCTATTTTAATCCCCCATCTCTTCCCCCCTTTCTTTGCATGCTTGAAACAAGGCGACTCCCGGTCCATGTGTAGGATTAGACTGTTGGAGAGTCACCGTGTCGGGGGCGTTCTTCTAGTCTAACCAGAGACCACGTGGGTCCGGCCCCCTTGGTTATGTGGTGAAGCCTTAACCTTGTATGTTCACGACCCCAAATTTGCATTGTGCATATCATAGTCTTGCATCTTCCAAAATTCGTTTTCAAAAAGTTGTTTTCAAAAATCGTTTTCAAATTTGATTTCAAAATTGCATCAAAAGCTCTTTTTCAAAAACATGTTTTCAAGATCACAATCCTAGGGTGATTCTAGCTTTTCCATGGCTAGGGTTGCTTTAGGAAAGTGTTACATTAAAAGTGACCTTTTATGGTCTATATTTTCGAATCTTGTTGTTTTCAAAACCACTTTCCTAAAGTGGTTCTAGCCCTCTTATGGCTAGAATTGCTTTAGGAAAGTGAGATGTTTTTACTCCTTCTAAACTCTCTCTTTAAAAATCTCTTCCTAAAAATCTCTTTTTCAATATACTTTCCTAAAACTCTCCTCTTCAAAATTGTTTTCAAAAACTTCTTTCCAAAATCCTCTCCCTAAAATCCACTTTCTAAAAACGCTCTCTAAAAATCTTTCCAAAAACTCTCTTTTCCAAAATCTCCCTTCTAGAAATTTTCCCCTAGGATCTTCCTTCCAAAAATCTACGTTTCCAAAAACATGCTTTCCGAAAATTCCTTCTTTCCAAAAATCTTTTCAAAAATTCCCTCTTCAAAATCTTTCCAAAAACTCCTTCCTAGGATTCCCTTCTAGAAAACCTTTGTTTCTAAAAAACGCACTTTCTAAAAATCCCTTTTCCTTAGAGCCCAAGTCAAGCCCTAGAACCCACAATTAGGAAACCCTAAATTTTCTTCCCAAAAACATGGTTTTCAAACTTTGCCCCAAACCTAGATTTCCAAAATCTCTTGTTTTTACATCCAAACTATACATATTTTCAAAACCTATTTTCTACGTGCAAACTATAATTTTCCAAACCTAGGATTTTTAGAGTCTCCCTTTCCAAATCCTTACCAAATCCTATCTTCCCTTTAGGAAACCGAATCAAATTTTCCCGTTTCGGAAACTAGATCCCGTCATCCGTTTTTGGAAACAAAATCCAACCTTTCTCTTTTAGAAACCAAATCCAATCCCTTCTTAATCTAAACCTTTCCTAATTCAATTCCTTCCTAAACCATAAGTTTCCTAAACCTAACTTTAAACCTTTCCTTAAATTTCAAAGTCCAACTCTTTCCTAATTCAAATCCTTCCTAAACTTTCACTTTCCTAAACCTTAAGTTTCCAAAACTTGAACATAAAAATCTTTCCTAAATTTTAAAACTCAACTTTCAAATCTTTCCTAATTCTACCCTCTTTTCAAATCTTAACTTCTTAAACCTAAGTTTTCAAACCTTTCCTAAACTCAAGCCTTTCCTAATTTCAAGACTTTCTAAAACTTTCTAAATCCTAAACTTTCTAAATTTCAAATCTTTCTAAAATTCTAAGCTTCCTAAATTCAAAACTTTCTTAAGTTAAATCTTTCTAAACCTAAATCTTTCTAAACTCTAAAATTTCCAAAACTTCAACATCTTTCCAAATCCAAAACTTTCCTATTTTCAAAACTTCTTATTCTCAAAACCTTTCCTTTTTCAAAACCTTTCTTAAAATGGAGCTTTCTTAATTCAAAACTTTCTAAACTCAAAGCTTTCTTAATTCAAAACTTTCCCTTTTCTTAATTCAAACATTTCCTAAGTTGAAAACTTCCCTTTTTAAAACCTTTCCTAAAACAACACTTTCCTAAGTTGAAACTTTCTTAAACCTCAATTTTTCCTAATTCGAAACTTTCCTAATTCGGACCTTTCCTAATTCGAATATTTTCTAAAATCCAATCTTTCCAAATCTTCCAAATCCAACATTTCAATCCAATCCTTCTTAATCTCAAGTCTTTCCTAGGTCTCCTATCTTTCCTAAATCTAGGTTTTCTCAAACCTTCTCTTTTTCAAAACAAGTCCAAATCCATCTCTCCAAATCAAAGTCCAATCTTCTCAATTTCAATTTCCAATCTCCTCTTCCAATTTCAAATCAAATTCAATTTCCAATTCAATCTCCTTCTTCAAATCCACTCTTCTCTTTTCAATCGGACTCCGGTCCGAACTACGACTGACCTGATTTCCCCAAAGGGATACGTAGGCAACCTTCGTAGGTGCGGTCACAATACTTTCAAACTTTCAATTCCACCCTCATGGGTGCGGTTTTCAAAATCTTTTCAAATCTAAAATTCCAATTTCAAATTTCTATTTTCAAATTTCTATTTCCAAATTTTCAAACTTTCCAATTTCAATTCTATCTTTTCAAATCTATTTTCAAATCAAATCAATTTCAAATTAATCTCTTTTCAAATTTATTTTTACACTTGCATATCATGCATCATGTTAGTTTTCAAACATTGTTTTTCTAAAGTGAATAGGATTGAACTATAGTTAGTTAAAGACTCTCATAGGTGAATTTAGGGTGGATTGACATGTAGGTACCGAAAGGGCGGGGTAGGGTGATAGCTTAGTGCGTCTTCCCTACACGTAACCTACCTCCGAACTTAGAATCACTGATTTCGAAAGACCAAAAGGAGTTATTTTTCTAAAAAGGGCCAAATGTTTTCCAAAGGTTGCCAAACAACCCGTTTTCCTAAAAAACCCTCTCTTGAGGAGATATTTTCAAAATCGTTTTTCAAAAACCCTAAGTGTAGTCTTCGGATTATTCTTAGTTTTTAGGTGACCTAACTCACCTTAATCAAGTTAGGTGGCGACTCCGAATATTTTTCAGAAGCCCTTTATTTCAAACCAATTTTTCAATTCAAACCTAGTCGCACTCATTCTTCTAGGAGGGTGAGTTCTAACGAGAGAGTACAGCATTTTTCCCACTTGTGTGAGTATTCCTCGAGTGCGAAAAATCTGGGCGCGACACCAAAAAGGTCACTTTTAATGTAACACTTTCCTAAAGCAACCTTAGCCATGGAAAGGCCAGAATCACCCTAGAATTGTGATTTTGAAAAAGAGATTTTGATGAAATTTTGAAAACAAGTTTGAAAATGATTTTGAAAACGAGCTTGAAAATGACTTTGGAAGATGTAAGACTATGATATGCACAATGCAATTTGGGGTCGTGAACATACAAGGCTAAGGCTTCACCAGATAATCAAGGGGGCCGGACCCACGTGGTCTTTGGTTAGACTAGAAGAAAGCCCCCGACACGGTGACTCTCCAATAGCCCAATCCTACACATGGACCGGGAATCCCCTTGTTTCAAGCATGCAAAGAAAGGGGGGAAAGAGTGGGGAATTAAAATAGAGAAAACCCAAGTGGGTTAGGAGAGAGAAGAGAGAGGGGGGGAAGTGCAGAAATTTAAATAGGGAGCCTACCTTGTATCTTGTTTATTTTGCGCGCCGTGCTGTCTTCGGTCTTCGGTCTTCGTCTTGATCTTTACCTTCAGTCTTCAAGAGTTGTCTTCAAGCTTTGGATTGTAGCTCCTCAAGTCTTGAAAGGATGGTTGAAGGCTAGTGTATGAGTGTATGGGGGTGTGTATGAGTGTATAGGAGGCTAGGGTTTGTGTAAGGTGGCTAGGGTTTGGAAAACCTAAGGTGGCTAGGGTTTTTCAGGTGCTCGAGCTCTGTATATCGAAATATATGATTTTTAGGTTGAGTTTGCGGATCCTTTTCATGTTGAATGAGGCTCTGTATTTATAGAGGTTGGACAAACCTAGCGTCTGTTGCAGTGGCGCCAGGGCAAAATTGCTCTTGGCGCCACTAAGAGTGGCGCCAGGCCAATTCTTGGCTTGGCACCACTACTAGTGGCGCCAGCCACTTAGGAAACTTTATAAGTCGGCAAGGAACGTATCTTTGACTAGATTTGGGCGCCTGTACTAGTGACTACCATGAAATTTTTAGCCTGGCTTCACTAGGAGTGACTTTGGAAAGTCTGGGAATGATTTGGAGGAGCCGGGAATGACCCGGAAGGCCGAAAAGGAGCAGGAACACTTAAAATAGTGTCCTGGAGGTATTTGACCTGAAAAGTGAGGATAAAATGTGTCGGAAAGCTTGACCGGGCCCTTAGGGGCAAAACGGTCAATCGGACCGAGAAACTGCCGGGACAGACTCGGACTATCCTAGAAGAAGACTTGGGATCTAGAAACATTATTTAGAATGTTCCCAGAGGTTTTCGGTTTAATTCCCAGAGCCGTCATGGTCGGAAGGGAAGACCGACCCACTAGGGGCAAAACGGTCATTTCGCACCGGGTTGACCGGAGCTGACTCGGAATGATCCGGAAAGATAAGGAAAGGCTGAGAACACTACAAGAAGCATTCTCGGGAGGTTACTGGTTTGATACCCAGAGCCGGTGTGGTCGAAAATGGAGACCAGCCCACCAGGGGCAAAACGGTCATTTTGTAACGGGTTGGCCGGAACTAACTCGGAATGATCCAGAAAGATAAGGAAAGGTTGAGAATACTATAAAAAGCAATCTTAGAAGGTTACCAGTTTGATACCCAGAGCCGGTGTGGTCCCCGGGGCATTCGGATGCCTAGGGGCAAAATGGTCATCTTGACCGGAATGTCTCGGAAAAGGTCCTATGGGTAGTTTGGTCATTTTCACCAAAGTGGGTTAACAGACACTGGTGTTGACCTGGGTTTTGAGTGTTTCCGCCACTCTAACGGCGGTCGTCGTGACACAGGGGCTTGTTGCCAATTCCCTATATCGACTTATTTGTGAGTATTTCTGCTACTCTAACTGTTTTGTGAGTTGTTTCGCTACTCGGACCGTCTCGAGGAATAAACTGTCTCGAGAGAGGAATTGGAAAGGGGACTTACCATCTCCGGAGAGACGTGCCTGGATTGGAACCGTCTCGAGGAAGAAACTGTCTCGAGAGTGGGATTGGAAAGGGGTCTTACCGTCTCCGAGGAGACGTGCCTGGATTGGAACCGTCTCGAGGAATAAACTGTCCCGAGAGAGGGATTAGAAAGGGGTCTTACCGTCTCCGAAGAGACGCGCTTGGATTGGAACTGTCTCGAGGAATAAACTATCTCGAGAGAGGGATTGGAAAGGAGACTTACCGTCTCTGAAGAGACGTGCCTGGATTGGAACCGTCTCGAGAGTGGGATTGGAAAGGGGTCTTACCGTCTCCGAAGAGACGTGCCTGGATTGGAACCGTCTCGAGGAATAAACTGTCCCGAGAGAGGGATTGGAAAGGGGTCTTACCGTCTCCAAAGTGACGCACCTGGATTGGAATCGTCTCGAGGAATAAACTGTCTCGAGAGAGGGATTGGAAAGGGGTCTTACCGTCTCGGAAGAGACGTGCCTGGATTGGAACCGTCTCGAGCAATAAACTGTCTCGAGAGTGGGATTGGAAAGGGTCTTACCATCTCCAAAGAGACGTGCCTGGATTAGAACTGTCTCGAGGAATAAACTGTCTCGAGAGTGGGATTGGAAAGGGGTCTTACCGTCTCCGAAGAGACGTGCCTGGATTGGAACCGTCTCGAGGAATAAATTGTCTCGGAGAGGGATTGGAAAGGGGTCTTACCGTCTCCGAAGAGACGTGCCTGGATTGGAACCATCTCGAGGAATAAACTGTCTCGAGAGTGGGATTGGAAAGGGGTCTTACCGTCTCCGAGGAGACGTGCCTGGATTGGAACCCTCTCGAGGAATAAACTGTCTCGAGAGAGGGATTAGAATTGGAAAGGAAAGGACAATGCCCCTAAGGGCATTTTGGTCATTTTGCCACTATTTGGGCCTGACAGGCCCGTGAAGCGATGGAAAGACGAAATTTGGACCTAGAGAATTGGTTTCAATTGGAATATGCCCACAATGACTTGAAAGCAAGTCTGGATGGAGTGTAGACTGCCGAGTGGTCAAAAATGGAGTGCTTACAAACATCAGTGCCTGCTAGCCCACTTCGGTGAAAAATAATCAAACTGCCCCTAGGGCCATTATCTGGAACGTTTCTCGAGATAATACCTAAGTCCTCAGAATGGTAAGTCCACCCTTCCAAGATCATTTTAGAGACGATCCAATATGATTAGGTGCCTTCTAGTTTGTTTTGAGCCAGTTTCGAGGCTTTCCGAACAAGATGAACATTTTTCCCCTAAGCATCCGAACGCCCCGTGGACCACACTGGCTCTGGTTATCAAACTGGTAACCTCCCGAGAATTCCTTTTATAGTATCCTCGACTTTCCTTTATCTTTCCTGATCATTCTGAGTCAGTTCCGGTAAACCCGGTGCAAAATGACCATTTTGCCCCTAGTGGGCCGGTCGCCTTTTCCGACCACACTGGCTCTAGGTATCAAACCGGTAGCCTCTTGGGAACATTCTAAATAATGTTTCCAATTCTCGAATCTTCTTCCGGGACATTCTAAGTCCGTCCCAGCAGCTTTTCCACTCGGTTGACCGTTTTGCCCCTAATGGCCCGGTCAACCCTTCCAACACATTTTGTCATCCTTTTCCAAGTCAAATACCTTTGGGACTCTATTCTAAGGGTTCCTGCCCTTTTCCGGCCCTCTGGGTCATTCCCGACCCCTTCGAATCATTCCTAAACTTTTCAGAGTCACTCCTAGTGAAGCGAGACTAAAAATTGCATGGTAGTCACTAGTATAGGCGCCCAAATCTTCTCAAGATACGTTGCTTGCCAACCTTAAAACTTTCCTAACTGGCTGGCGCCACTACAAGACAATATTTGGCCTGGGGCCACCAGAAGCATTTTTGGCCTAGCGCCACTACAATAGGCGCCAGGTCATTCCCTTGTCTATAAATACAAAGCCTCCTCCAGCGTGAAAGAGGTCCGCAAACTCAGTCTAAAAACCCTACTTTTCAATATACAGAGCTCGTAACCTCTCTAAACCCTAGTCTCCTTTAGTTTTCCAAACCCTAGCCTCCATACACAAACCCTAGCCTCCTATACACACACATACACTTCTATACACTCATACACTAGCCTCCAAAGTCTCCTTTGAAGACTTGAAGTGCTGTAATATGAAGTTTTGAAGATTGAAGACAAACTCTTGAAGACTGAAGTGAAGACCGAAGCAAGACATGTAAAGCAAAGTGTGCAAAGCTAAGCAAAATAAAGAAGACACAAGGTAGACTTCTTATTTACAGTTACTCATCTTCCCCCCTCTCTTCTCTCTCCTAACCCACTTGGGTTTTCTTCTATTTTAATTCCCCATCTTCTTCCCCCCCTTTCTTTGCATGCTTGAAACAAGGGACTTCCTGCTCCATGTGTAGGATTAGGCTATTGGAGAGTCACCATGTTGGGGGCTTTCATTTAGTCTAACCGGAGACCACATAGGTTCGGCCCCCTTGATTATGTGTTGAAGCCTTTAACCTTGTATGTTCACGACCCTCTTTGCGTTGTGCATATTATGATCTTGCATTCTTCCAAAATTCATTTTTTTAAACTTGGTTTAAAAAACTTGTATTAACATCATTTTCAAACTTGCATCAAATTCTTCTTTTTCAAAACTTGTTTTCAGAATCACAATCCTAAGATGATTTTAGCATTTTCATAGTTAGGGTTGCTTTAGGGAAGCGTTACATTTAAAGTGACCAATATGGTCCATATTTTCAAAACATTGTTTTCAAAACCACTATCTTAAAGTGATTCTAACCTTCTTATGGTTAGAATCGCTTTAGGAAAGTGAGATATTTTCTATACTTTCTAAAAACTCTCTTTTCAAAAGTCTCTCTTTCTAAAACCCTCTTCTTTTTCAACATGCTTTCCAAAAACTCTTCTTTCCAAAATTGTTTTCTAAAAACTCCCTCCAAAAATCTATTTTGAAAACTTCCTTTTCAACTCCTTTCCAAAACACTCTCTTCAAAATTTCTTTCCTAAAAACACTCCCTAGGTTTCCTTCTTAGAAAACTCTCTCCAATCTTATTTCCAAAATTATTTTTCAAAAACTCCTTTCCAACAATCTCTTTCCAAAAACATCTTTCCTAAATGCTCCTTTCCAAAAACGCTTTCTTGAAAGTTCACTCTCCAAAGACGCTCCTTACGTTTCCTTCCTAAACAACTCTTCCCAAAAATCTCTTTCTAAAAACTCCTCACTAGGATTTCTTTTCAAAAACTCTCTCTTTTCAAAATTCACTTTCTAGAAACTCCTCTCTAGGATTTCCTTTCAAAAATCTTCCTTTCTAAAAACTCACTTTCCAAAATCTCTTTTCTTAAAGTCTAAGTTAAACCCTAGAGCCAATGATTAGGAAACCCTAATTTTCCTTCCCAAACACATGATTTTCAATCTTGCCTTAAAACCTAGGTTTCCAAAATCTCATTTTTTGCATCAAAACTATATATATTTCCAAAACCTCTTTTCTACGTCAAAGCTATAGTCCTCCCAAAACTAGAATTTCTAAAAACTCCATCTTTCCAAATTCATGCCAAATCAAATCTTCCCTTTAGGAAACCAAATCCAATCTCCCATTTAGGAAACTAGATCCTATCCTCCATTTTTTTAAACAAAATCAAAACATCTCCTTTTAAAAACAAAATCCAATCTCTTGTTTTAGGAAATAGGAATTTCAATCCTTCTTAATCTAAACCTTTCCTAAACCATAAGTTTACCAAAACTTTCAAATCTTTCCTTAAATATTAAGCTTCCAAATCTTTCGTAATTCAACCCTTTCTTAATTCCAACCTTTGCAAATTTTAACTTTTCAAATCTAAATCTCACACAGATTCTCATTAAAATGGAATAACTAATTTATTAATAAATACTAAAGTCATTACACAAAGTATGTCTTTTAGTATAAATTCCCAACATAACTATGGCCCCGCTGGGGCACGACCCAACTTTAATAGACCCGTTAGATGCATCCGTACCTTCAACACCTTAGCCTACACCCAAACTGACGCCTACCATAACTTGCTAAAGAACAATATCCTGAAGCCCGTTCCTGCTCGCTCATTGCCAAGCCCTCTACCCCCAACCTTTAATGCTGCTCTTATATGTGAATACCATTCGGGTGGCCAAGGGCACAACATCGAAAGCTGCTTCGCTCTAAGGCATAAAATCTAAGACTTGATCGACAACAAGACCATTGATCTGCAGCCGGTAAAACCTACTCTGACCCCTAATGTGACCACTAACCCTCTACCGGATCACACCGTCAACATGATATTAGTAGAAATGGAAGGCGAGGAAGAATTCGACGAGCTTGAGGCCGAAGGATACGAGGACGATTGGGAGACCAATGAAGAAGATGACTGGGAGGAGGATCTCCCATTGTGCCCGATTTATCTCTATAACCCTGATGAGGTGCCTAACGCTTCTAACTGGCCCATTGAGGAGCTGATGTTCTCGAAGGAAGAACATATCGAAAGCACAACTACCGATGGATGGGGTGATAAGTTTCTACACCCGAAGTATGCAGCAGTTGAAAGTCACTTGCTGGAAAACCCTTGGCCCGCAACTGAGTACAATTATGTAGACATGGGCTGGGGGCTAAAAGAGCCAAGAGAACAGACAGAGCCGTTCAAGTTAGAAGGAGGTGAACTAGCCACCCTATTTATAGAAGGACCTGTTACAAAGAACGAGAAAGAGATCAATGAAGCTACTGACTATGCCATCACTGCCGACATGTCCGGAGCTCTAGCAGAAGCCTTCACTTGTCTTGCCCTAGCTAAGGACCTGAATCACGAATGGAGTATCGAAGATGTGGGCATTGTCCCGAGGCCTTACTAAAACAGGAATCCCTTCAAAAAGTGTACAAGAGAGGGGTATTTTCACCCACTTTCATTCTATCCTTTTTACTTCCTATCTTTAAAGTAATGTTTACATTTTGTTATTGTTTAAGAATTCTATGCTTTCCATAAGAAATGATAATAATAATCAAATAATAGTCTTTTATTCCATCACTATTGTCTTATCCTCTCTTGGGAATGGTGGCTACTTTCTACACAAGGGGCATGTTTTATCTTATGGAATGATCTGACTTGAAGGGATGATAGCATGAGTTAACCACTTGTTGAATGATCAGCTTTCCAAAGAAAGAGAGTTCTTGGATGAGTAGGATACTATCCAAAAGCAACACTTGCAAGACACTGAAGCTAAGCGATTCGTAGCCAGATTATTAAAATAAAGAGGAGTCATCTTTCATTTCCCTACAAATATGTTTACATTCCCTTTGTTTAACCCCTAGAGCCTTGGAACAAACTAAGTTTTTCTTGTCGACCCCGATCCAAAACTATCCTCCCCACACTGGGGCAGACAATAGTTGAGAACTCTAGGAATGGTATCCACCTCTATCATGCTAGGATAGTATCAGAAGCTCTATAGATCAAGTAATCTAATTCAAAGTTAAGAGATGATCTTATTTCATTTCCCATACAGTCAGAAGCAACCGCTTGCCAAACCCGTTGAGCCATTTATCTTTTCAAGAAAACCCCAACCTATGGATCATTACCCACATTGGGTTAGGATTGGATTACTAAGGAAAGGTCTAAAGAAAAAAAAAAGGATGGTAGAATTACTCGAAAAGAGGTAAAAGGGACAAAGCGGAGGAAAAGAGTTGCCAAGGGGCAAGAGGCTGGAAAAAAAATTTCTAAGGAAAGGCCTGAAGAAAATCATGATTGAGTCATCTTCAAAAGCATAATAAGAAGATTGAAAGAGAAGAGAGTCATGTTTATCTCAAAAAGCATATAGAAAGGGCGAAAAAAAAGAGTCATTTTCACCCTGAGAAGTATATAGTAAAAGCCAAGAAGGAAATCTGAAGGTGATCCTAGGTTACAAAGAAACCTAGTAGAAACAATAGGTTTGAGCCTTTATCCTTTTTTGCAAAGCCTCAAAACCATGACCTACATTACAATACTACTAAAGCCCACTCTGATTGAAAACAGATTGCTTGATCTAAATAAGCTAGACACGCTGCCGAAGCTAAAAAAGGACACTAACCCTATTGAAAAAATAGTTAAGGACGGCATGGATCTAAACCCTACTGAAGAAGATATCAAATTTGAGCCTATATATCTCGTTGTTTCTAAAACCCCATAACCTAGCCTACATTACGGTCCCAAATAAAGTCTCTGCAGTTTGAAAGGACTGGCCGCTTATTACTCTGCTGAAGGTCGGGAAAGCTGTTGCTAAAACCCAAAGAGTCGATAGTTTCAGCCCAATAACCATATACAGTAACCCCGAGGCAGAGACTCAGAGGCGATCAAAAGGTTGAGAAAGGTGCGAAGTGCTATCATCCAATCAAGGTAAGGTTGAGCTAGCAGAGAGGCCAGACCCCCCCGAAAATGAACGATTTACCCTTCCAAAGATACAAAGTTTGACAACACCCCTTGTCATTCTGTTAGTTAATGTATTTCTAATATGTGCATACATTTAAAAAAAACATTTAAAAATAAATAAATAAATAAAAATCGCATGAGCTTCACATAGGACATAACTCCATGTAAAAATGGAAGTCACCAACATCAACTCATGTAATAGATACATAACATCATCATCCATCACATGCATCTGATCATATGCCTAGCTGTAAAGATCATAAATGTCTCTGTCTATCCATGCATCTAAATATCATAAATATCCATCAAAATAAAATTCTCTAACATAAGTACGTCTCAGGAATAGGGGCAAAGGAAGATCAGAGTCTCCATAAGGGGCATCTATCAAAGGTCAAAGTCAATATCATCTGGATCGAAATCCCTTAAACCTGGCATCGGAGGAGGCGGATAACTACTCAAAGCACCAGCATCTTGCAGGGAAGATAGAACCGAAATCAGCCGCATGAAAGAAGAACTAAACAACAATAGAGCAAGAATAAGGAAAGGAAAGACAGCACACCCCGTCACCTCCCATCTGAGCTACCCGAGCTGTCAAGGAAGCCACCTCTGCCTAATACTAATCTCGCTTTGTTTGGTATCGATCCCTCTGATCCCTCACAGCAATAAACTCGGCCTGGGGCACGTATCCCCCAGCACGGCGCCATAAGTCAACCACCTCCTGGCTAACAGCATACCCGCCGACTACTACCTTAAAGTGGGTGAAGGCACTGACAGAATGAGCCCCAAAGTGCGCAATATAATCCATATCCGGAGGAAGTAAGAACTTGGTACCCGGTTGCCACTTCTGATAAGGGATAGCCACTCCTGCCACCAAGGCCCCATACATATACTCTGGTGGAGCTCTTGCTGACCGAAACTCCTCATGAAACTGTCGCTAGTGTCGCTCTCCTAGATAGGACTCCTAAGTATCATCACTGAGAAAAGCCGCCCTCAACAGGGACAATGGGACCAAGTACCGTACAGTCTCATAATGAACTGGTCCAATGAAAGGTCGCCAAGTCACATCTCTCGCCTCAATCAACTCCAGGTTCGCCCGAAGCGTCACAAAGTCCGTAAACTCCGATCGTTGGGCCACCCGGTCACGAGCCCACCTCAAAGCACGAGGATAAAGGTCGTCCTCAACAACTGCAGGACAACGAACAGGCAGGTACCCATAGCTCCCCCAGACAAGAAAGGGCCAGAAACTAGTCATGCTACCCCAACGGGAAGAAGTACGGACCCACGTCGATCGAAGGAAGCAGCCAAAGGAGAAAGACCCCCAATCCAGCTCTGATAAAGGCCCAAGATCAACTACTATGCTCACCAAATGAAAAGGCATAAGCAACTTCTTGTTGTTGCTGAAGCAGCTAAATATGATGTACAAAACAAGTCGCTGTCTTATAATGACCCGCTTGGCGGGCGATGGCTTAGCAGCAAAGGTACGGTCATCCTGACTGAGCCAAAAGACTGGGAAGGCTGAATGCTCATGTGGAGACAAGTCCAGCAGAATGCATGCCTTGTCTTTACTGACTGACTGTAGAGTGATCCGCTGGCCAACGAAGGAAAGCCCTGTGATGATCGCCCAATCCAAGGGAGTGGGACCTAACTCGAAGTCGACAAAATGGAAGGTCCCGGTCTCTCCAAACCACCGCTCAACCAGCACTAGTACTAAATGACGGTTCGGGCGGTTAGCCTGTAATCCCATGAAGGCTCCAAATTTGATCTCGACCAAGAAGGCACGATATGATGGAGCAGCCCACTGCATGGTCACGAAGACTTGATGAACAGCCCCTCTAAAAGCTGTGTATACCCAAAGAGGGACCAAATGCTGTCTGGAATATACGCTGGGGTGATAAACAAGGTCCCCGAGTGGTGTAATGTCCGGTACCTCCAGGTCACCCAAATCAACATCCGTCTACCTATGTTTGGAGGAAGCTCTCCCATAATCGGTCACCTGATCCCCAAGGCTTGGTACCTCCTCCTCAACACCAATTTCCTCCGCGAAGGCAAGCTCAATCAGAGGAAAGGGGTCGCCAGGTGGTCTACTCCCCTGTCCGCTCTGACTAGAGGAGGTGCGTCCGGTAGATCGTCAGCTACGTCTAGATCAACTGGAACTGCCAGTGGAATCTATCCGAGCCGCTTTCCCCGAGCAACGTTTCCTCTCAAAACCATCATCACCTGCGTTTGCCATCCTGAAAAGGTAAGCCAAGGTAAGAGGTGTTAATATAGGATGCATGCAGATAGATAATAATGAAATAAAGTAAATAAATACTAAAAATAAACAATATAAATAATAATAAAAGGATTTCAAATGATAAGTCAAAATAAATTTCCTACACCTTTTGATTTTCCAACTTCAAATCAAATCTCAAGGGTTTTTTTGGCTTTTTCCTTCAAAAAGATTTTATTTCTAAACCTTTTCCAACTCTTTTCCTAATTTCTAAAAATTTCGATAATGTTTCGTTAAGAAACGGTCCTACAACACCCGTGACATCAATACAAAACACAAACCATGCACTTCACAATGTTACAATCACATATCAGCACTCGCGCACACTTTCTAAATTTTTCAAAATTTTCAAAATATATGTTTTATTTTTTTCCAATAAATCAATGGTTTTCAAAAATGTCATAAAATTCCTCAAAATCATTTCAAATGTTTTTTAAAATATTCCTACATTTTTCAAAATTTGAAACTCTAAAAATTTCATCAATTTCTTAAATTTTCTTAATTTTCCTAATTTTCTAATTAGTTTTCTATTTTTCAAAAAAATCAAAAATTCGTCAAGTTTTCAAAAAATCATGAAACTCCACACGGTTGTTAAACACATTTTTCTAAGGCACATGGCATAAAAATCTAGCCAAAAACCCCAATGTCCAAGCCTGTAGGAACAAACCCCCAATTCTTGCAGAAAACCCTCTTCACATAATCACGTAAAATCACTCAAATCCAATCAAACACACGGCAAAATGCAAAAATAACATCACCATAATGTTCAAAACATCAATTTCTACTATTCACATGGCTCAAACTGAATTCTACACATCAAAATTAACAGAAATTTAGAAACTCACTTTTTGGAGTTCTCTGGCAAAATCTTCTCTTCTAGCGACGTGGTCTCCTTCCGGCAATCACCTGTGGTCTCCAAGAAGTGCTCCTTCAAGGTTCAAGTTAGTTTCCCCACAAATACTCTCAACTTTTTGAAAAACTCTTCAAATGCCGCAAGTATTCGAACTAGAATTTTTCTGGTTTTAATCCCAAGCTTGGCGCCGCTAGCAGAGGCGCCAAGCTAAACTTTCCAAAGGCACCACTCCTAGTGGCGCTAGTTTCCAAATTCTAGGCATCTTTGCCCTTTTCCCCGCCAAAAGTCATTTTCGAAGGCCTTTTGGGCCCAATATCCATTTTCGAACCCCCGTTGTCAAAAAATTTTCAAAATCCGTCCCTCTTACTGCCTCGCAGTCAACATGGGACTCTTACTTTATCGTTTTCTGTCTTTAATAAGTAAAGACAGAAAAAGAGGGCCAGCTGTAAGCACCCTATTTTTTACCGCTCGGCAGTCTATAGTTCGTCTAGACTTGATTTCAAGTCAATATGGACATATTCTAGAATTCTAGTCCTAATCTCGTCTATCCATCGCTTCACGGGCCCTTCAGGCCCAAATCAAGGGAAAATGAACAAAATGCCCTTAGGGGCATTGTCCTTTTCATATTCCAAATCAGGCACGTCTTTCTGAAGACGGTAAGTCCCCTTTCCATATTCCAATAAGCACGTCTTTTTGAAGATGGTAAGTCCCCTTTCCAATTCCAACAGGTATGTCTTTCGGAAGATGGTAAAACCCCTTTCCAACCCCCTTTCTAATTCCAATTCTAGTCCCTCCCTCGAGAAAGCTGATTCCTTGAGACGGTAAGTCTATCCAATCTGGCACGTTTTCTGGAGAAAGTTTCTTCATAATAGTAAGTCCCTTTAAACCTGTCGACCGAGATGAGATCCTAAGTTCCCTAGATGGTAGAACGGTCCACCTTTTGCGCCTACTAGCCCGCTAATGCAGAAATATCCGTTTCGGCATAGCTTCTAAGAAAGTTGACTTCTCAGGCGCTAAGTCCCTTTAGCAGCTTCTTGAGATCAAACAGTCTCGGGAATGATCGCGAACTGTCAAAGTAGCGAAAGTATTAGTAAACATCACAACCGTCAGAGTATCGGAAATACTCATAAGTAGGTTGATATAGGGAATTGCCAACAAACCCCTGTATCATGAGACCACCGTCGGAGTGGCGGAAACACTCAAAACTCAGGTCAACACCGGTGCCTACTAGCCCACTTTGGTGAAAAATGACCAAACTGCCCCTAGGGCCATTTTCCGACATGTTTCTCAAGTTAATACCTAAGTCCTCATAACGGTAAGTCCACCCTTTGAAGATCGTCTTAGAGATGATCTGGCATGATTAGGTGCCTTCTAGTCAGTTTTGGGCCAGTTCTGAGGCTTTCCGAACTAGATAATCATTTTGCCCCTAGGCATCCGAACGCCCCGAGGACCACACTGGCTCTAGGTGTCAAATCGGTAACCTACTGAGAATGCTTTTTATAGTATCCTTGACCTTCATTTTATCTTTCCGAATCATTTCGAGTCAGTTCTCGTAAACTCGATGCAAAATAACTATTTTGCCCCTAATGGGCCGGTTGCCTTTTCCGACCACACCAGCTCTGGGTATCAAACCGGTAGCCTCTTGGGAACATTTTAAATAATGTTTCCAAATTTTGAGTCTTCTTTCTGGACATTCTGAGTCCGTCTCGGCAGCTTTTCAGCCTGGTTGACCATTTTGCCCCTAATGGCCCGGTCAACTCTTCCAACACATTTTATCTTCCTTTTTCAAGTCAAATACCTCCAGGACTCTATTCTAAGGGTTCCTGTCCTTTTTCGGCCCTCTAGGTCATTCCCGGCCCCTTTGAATCATTTCCGAACTTTCTGGAGTCACTCTTAGTGAAGCCAGGCTAAAAATTGCATGGTAGTCACTAGTACATGTGCCCAAATCTTCTCAAGATACGTTGCTTGCCGACCTTAAAACTTTCCTAACTGGCCGGCGCAACTAGTAGTGGCGCCAAGCCAATATTTGGCCTGGTGCCACTCTTAGTGCATCGATTGTCCTTGGAAAGTTTGTAGTGGTGGTGGAAAGGCTTGTGGGGTTGTTGGAATGGTTGAGGGTTTTGAGGATTGTAAGCACCTCATTTTCGACCACTCGGCAGTCTCCAGTCCGTCCAAACTTGTATTCAAGTCAATATGGACGTTTTGTAATCTAAATCAACTTTCCAAGTCTAATCTAGTCAATCCATCGCTTTGTAGGCCCGCTGGGCCCGAATAAAGGCAAAATGACCAAAATTCCCTTGGGAGCATTGTTTGGTCCAATTCGAATAGGCACGTCTTTTTGAAGACGATAAGTCCCCTTTCTAATTCTATTTTCAATTAAATTCGGCACACCTTTCGAGAAAGTTAATTCCTCAAGGTGGTAAGACCCTCCAATCCGGCACGTTTCCGAGTGAACTCTTCGGAATGGTAAGTCCCTTCAAACTCGCCGACTAGGACGAGAACCCAAGTCCCCAAAATGGTAGAACGGTCCACCTTTGGCGCTTACTAGCCCGCTAATGCAGAAATATCTGTTTTGGCACGCCTTTCGAGAAAGTTGATTCCTCAAGCACTAAGTCCATTTAGCAGCTTCTCAAGATCAGGTAGTCTCGGGAATAATCGCGAACCGTCAGAGTAGCGGAAGTACTCATAAACATCGCAACCGTCATAGTAGCGGAAGTACTCGTAAACATTGCAACCATCAGAGTGGCAGAAACACTCGTAAACAGGTCGATATAGGAAAATGCCAACAAACCCCTGTATCACGGAACCACCATCAGAGTGGCGAAAACACTCAATACTAGTGCCTGCTAGCCCACTTCGGTAAAAAATGACCAAACTGCCCCTAGGGCCATTTTGGCATGTTTCTCGATACAGTACCGAAGTCTTCAGAATGGTAAGTCCATCTTTCCAAGATTGTCTTAAAGGCAACCCAGCATGATTAGGTGCCTTCTAGTCATTTTTAGGCCAATTCTGAGACTTTCTAGTCAAGATGACCATTTTACCCCTAGGCATCGAAACGCCGTAGGAACCACACCAGCTCTGGGTATCAAACCGGTAACCTCCCGAGAATGCTTTTTATAGTATTCTCGACCTTTTATTATCTTTCTGGATCATTCTGAGTCAATTCTGGCAAACCTAGTGCTGAATGACCGTTTTGCCCCTTGTGGGTCGGTTGCCTCTTCTAGCCACACTGGCTTTGGGTAACAAACCGGTAACCTCCTGGGACATTCTAAATAATGTTTCCAAACCTCGAGTCTTTTTTCAGGACATTTTAAGCCCATCCCAGTAGTTTCCTGGTCCAATTGATCATTTTGCCCCTAACGGCCCGGTCAACCCTCCAAACACATCCTGTCATCATTTTTCAAATCTAATACCTCTGGGACCCTATTCTAAGGGTTCTTATTCCTTTCCAGCCTTCCAGGTCATTCCCGGCCCCTTCAAATCATTCCCAAACCTTCCAAAGCCACTCCTAGTGAAGCCAGGCAAAAAATTACATGGTAGTCACTAGCACAGGCGCCCAAATCTTCTGAAGATACGTTGCTTGCCGATTTAAAAACTTTCCTAAGTGGTTGGCACCACTAGTAGTGGTGGCAAGGCAAAATTTGGCCTAGCACCACTGTTAGTGGCGCTAAAAGAAAATTTTACTTGGCGCCACTACAATAGGCGCCAGGTCATTCCTCTCTCTATAAATACAGAACCTCCTTCAGCATAAGAGGGGTCTGCAAACTCAGTCTAGAAAGGTGCCCACTACAAGGGGAGTAATAAAAAGGAAGAGTGAGGTGTCAGCCATTTTGCCTATTCAACCACCATAATACTGTCCACCACTCTAGTCACATCCGATACTACCCATACTCACCTTAACCATGCCCGCTAAAATGCCCCACTTTATCCCCACTGGGGCACGACCCAATTTTAATAGGCTAGCTTGACGCATCTGTACCTTTGATACCTTAGCCTGTACCCAGAAAAAAGCCTACCATAACCTCTTAAAGAACAACATATTGAAGCCCATACCGGCTTATCCATTGCCAAGCCCTTTACCTCCAACCTTCAATGGCACCCTCACTTGAGAATACCATTCGGGTGGCCAAGGGCATGACACGGAAAGTTACTTCTCTCTCAAGCACAAAATTCAAGACATGATAGATAACAAGACCATTGATATACAGCTGGTGAACCTAACTCCTACTCTTATTGTGACCACAAACCCCTTGTCGGATCACAATGCCAATCTGGTACTAAAGGAAATAGAAGAGGGGGATGAACTAGAGGAGCTCCTGGTCGAGGATTAATCTAAGAAAGATTGGGAAATTGATGAAGAAAGTGACTAGGAGGAGGAAATCAAATCATGCCCAGTCTATCTCTACATTCCAAATGAAGTACACGACCCCTCTGGCTGGCTAATTAAAGAGTTCCTACCTGTAGAGGAGATCCCTGCCAAAAGTGTGATCACCAACAGTTGGGGAGATGAATTCTTGCACCCAAAGTATGCCACGGCCGAGCTCAACCTGTCAAAGAATCTCTATCCAGAAATTAAATTTGACTGTGAAGACATGGGTTGGGGCCT